>APFE031136295.1:0-19598 GCA_000404065.3 Pinus taeda | reverse complement strand
ATATATGATTCTCTGAAGGAACAACCTCTTCTGCTTGTAATAAGTCGAGATCCCTATTCCAGCCCATGAAATAAATAAGTTCCTTTTCACAGTTCTATAAATAAAATAAATAAATGGTGAAAGAAGAGAAAGTCTTCCTTAGAAAAGAGGTGAAGCAAGTAACTTTGCTAGGGCACTGACCAGGCTCGCTGGAAGCAAAGCAATGCTTGTGTTCCTATAGTGACTCTGCCAGGGTACTGTCCAGGTCTGCCAGTATCAGAGCAACACTAGAGATGAAAACTAAAAATCTGAATATCTCAAGCTCGCAAACATATTACCCTTTTCCAAAATAGAAACAATTATGAGCTAGTTGGTATATGAATGTGTTCAACCGAGAAAGGAATGAAGGGGAATATATCTATAAATGGGTTAAGTGGGAAAGTCAAAGTAATCTACATGATGAATCAATGCTTCCTAAGAAACTAGACCTTGCACAAAATTTGGACCAAGGTAGAGAAGTTGGAGTTCTACGAGTGTGTCGCCAAGTGTTGTCGCTGCTACAACACCCTCCAAAATTTTGGCCTACATCTAAATTTCAGAGCCTACTTTAACCTTGCATGTTGTCATTTCTAATAGTGAGAGTCATTCCATGTATATTCTTTAAGTTTTCTAATCCCTTTTTGAAGAAAACTCAAGTGTCATCTTTTGGCATGGGAAGCGTTGCACATCTCAAAAGTGAAGTTATGGTCCATTTCAAGGGTTAACTTTGGTGATAATGGGTCATATTTATCATATGGACATGTATTACACTCATTCCCAAAATTTTATGCACTGTCGCACAAGTGTCATCAATTTCGTCGCAAAGTGTATCTTAAGTGTCGCACTTGGAGGAGGTTGTTGTATTACCATCACATTGAGGGGATCATGTTGTTCTTGTGTAATGAGTATTCAATGTTTTGTCATTAATTGTTCTGAGTGTGTGTGATCATTCATAAGTTCAAACCTAGTTTCACTTCTACCTCATTTATCCCACACATAGTCAAATTCTGAGAAGTTCCTGCCCGATCGACTTGAATTCACTCAACCCCTTGGAACTGTGCACTACGCAGTTTCAACCCTCAAGCTCATCCCTTGCCTCCTGGAATTGTGCAATGCACAGTTCCTACCACCAAGGAATACACATTGTGCAGTCTCAGTGCTCAACCCTAGCCCCTTAACCTCCACAACTGCGCAGTTCATCTTCCCAGTTAGCTTCCTTCTACAGACTACACAGTGGCAAGCCTCAAATTGTCATTATGTCTCCTTGAGCTGCACAATTTCGCAATCCCTATGGCTCTCTCTCTCCTGTACTACACATTGGGAAACTTCAAGACTCATGAGTGCCTCACTAAGCTCCTAAACTATGCAGTCATCTTGCCTAGGCCTCCAAAATTGTGCACTACATAGTCTCAAGCTTCAGTCCATCGCTCCTAGTCCCTGGAACTCTGTACTACACAATCCCTAAGTCTGCCTCTCAATCCATCACCCAATTCTATCTCAATCAACATCTTCATGAAGCAAGTTAGGCTAGGAGATTTATGGACTGATTTCATCTTGTCATGAGTGGTTTTCAGTTGCAGGTAATATATTTTCACATGATAGGATGATTATGGATGAGAAGAAGGAGACCATGCTAGAAGACACCTATGAAGCTGAAAAGATAAGGTGATCATTTAACAAGAAGATGGAGAGACACTAGATTGTGACATAAGTTGGAAGACTCCTTATCTTCAAGCCTTATTAAGGAGGAAGAGAAAGAGCATGTCCCATCTCTCAAGAAGACAAAAGGATAGCATCATGAAGAGTGTCTTGACAGTGCCACATCATCATCAAGTCCATGTCATAAGTTTCAAGTCATTTCTTGTCAAGATGTCACTTCAAGGTGTCAAATGAGCCATCATGTGCCACATAATTTGTGGATGTAATTATGTAATTTTCGAATATTATGAGAAATGTAATGTAAAGTAGAATTCCAAGAGTCATGTAGAAGTGAAAGGGTCAAATAGAAATTCGAAAAGTTATTTGGAAGCTCAAGAGTCATAAGGGTAGTCTAAGAGTCACAAGGAAGGGGAAGAGTCATCTTATTTGTTATATAT
This sequence comes from Pinus taeda, assembly GCA_000404065.3. Taxonomy (NCBI): domain Eukaryota; kingdom Viridiplantae; phylum Streptophyta; class Pinopsida; order Pinales; family Pinaceae; genus Pinus; species Pinus taeda. Next base: position 17,484 of record APFE031136295.1, on the reverse strand, counting down.
ACACCCTCATAGCTCAAGCAAAGGCATTTTCACCTTGGCTCTTCCCACTAGTAATTAGAGAGGAAGATAGTTCTTTTGAAGAGCAAGTGGTAGCTTTAACACTCCACTAGCTAGTGGTGTTCATTGTACCGATGTATCTTGGAAATTTTTCTTAATACTTGAAGCTCATTGATCCAACACACTTTCATGCATATGTCATAAATGTTGTAAGATTGTTCTTTGAATGTTTGCGATATATGTTGTTTTCATATGTAATAAAGAAATCAAACTATTTCGGTGGCTTTGGTTCTTATCTTGTTGGAGGTGTGTTGTACCTGTTTTAACGATCATTGCTTCTATGTGAACTATTTTGCTAGTTTATCAACGATTCTTTCGTATATATGTGCTCGTGTGTCTTTATTAGATTATTACTATTACTCTTCTCTTAAAGGCTCACTTTTATTTTCCCTCCGATGAAAGAACCTTGACACATTCTACAACTGAACATTCCACAAGGTATACTCACTTGTTCATTCAAAAGTACATGCATATTACTCTTTTGTGCTAACCATCGCAGCGAAGGAAAATATTTAAGAATCATGGCAGTCAGGCCTTAATTCTGGAAGGGCTCCTACACCAAACAATGTGAAGTCTAATTGGGACTTTTCATCAAGGAGACGACCTTGCGTGTTGACGGGTTCCAACACCATCAACAGGGGACAAGGCCCCTATTTTCATGGCAGGTTGCTAGTGTACTACTAGAGGAACTCATCGATCTTAAAAAACCTATCCACATCAACATGTTAAAGGCTACTAAAAATCACAAAAATCATCAATATGCCTAAATCCTTTAGGCACACATTTCAACATAAGAAATGACATGTAAATTAACAAAATACACAATAATAAAGGTCAGCAATACATGTATTCCTAGGTGACAGAAGCTATAAATGGACCTTTTAGGAGTACAATTCAAGGGCCCATTATACCTCCCTGCTTAGATGTTATCCCATCCTTGGGGAAAGTTACCTTTCTCAATCTTCTTGATCCTTGAGTTGTTGCTCCCTTATCTCCTTAGCAACTTGTATGACATCCCAACCTACAAACTTAGATAGTTTTCTTGGCATATAAAACCCAATGACATTCTCTATTTCCTTCCACTCCCTTGATTCTTCTTCCTAAGTAATGTCATCTATCATTCTCAATAAAAATGGGAGGTTGAACTTCAATCCAATCCATTGTATCCCCATTCTCTAGATTATCCTTTTGTAAAGTAGGGTTCTAGTTAAAGCAATATGTAGCCTACTAGGCGTGTGAACTTCCCTTAACTGTAGGATATATGGAATAATCTTCCATCTCCTTTAGCATGCTTGTATGGCTTTATCACCTAACGGTCTAACTGTGTCCTTATTTCCAAATTGGGATGAATTGCTTGTCTTCTCTAAGGATGTTGTGGGTTGTAATGATGGTTAATGGGTTTGGTGCTTTTACTCTTGTCCACAATGGTGTGGTCATCTCCTCTTCCAATGTTTTATTTACTTCCCATCTATCAACCTCCATGAGGATGTCTGAGTTTGAGCGGCAAGGGCCTTTCTTGGACAACCTTCAACTTTGCTTACTAAAGTTCATGTTGGATTTCCTTAGAATTTTGGTTATGGAATAGTCTAAAGGAGGAATCCACTTTGTTACTAGCATGTGAACCTCCTTGAATATTGTGTCCTCTGCGTCCTTTATGGCTCTATGAATGATGGCATGTCATTGCAGTGAAAGGAAGCAAGTGATGGGACAAGGGTGGATATGAGGGCATTTGGAATTGATGAGGGTCAAATGGGGAGAAGAGAAATGAGTGTCAAGCAAGAGTAGGTGATGGGACATAGGTGGAAACGAGGAGAGATGGGACAATGATAGGAAAACAAGGCAAAAAATGGTGGGTGCTAAATAGGAACATGCTAACTAAACGACCTTGTTGGAAACCAAGAGTGAAACCACTCAAGCAAACTAGAGATGGGAAGGAAACATATGTTGTTTGCAACAAAGAAATTGATTAGGAAACGCAGAGAGGCGAGGATATCTTTACTACAAAGAGATGGTGAATAAAAGTAGATCTCCATCATGACAAATATAGGAATGAACAAAGCCACATCAAAAAGAAAACTTGTGTAGAGACTTGGCACTTGGATCACATGAGTAAGCTATCATTAGAAGTAATGGAAGCCAATAAACAAGAGATGTGAAGGCTAAAGCTCACACTTTCAAGTGGATGAGAGATATAATGTGACACTTAGTCTTCATTCATTACATAAAATGACAATGTCCTCTCCACCCCATCTATCTACATCTTCATCCTCCCATATAGAAAAACTAATAATACAATATTAATATCTATAATTTTATCAAATTTAGAATATTTATCCTTAAATACTAAATTCAAATTCAAATTTACACCCCAAACAACACAATAAAATACAAATAATGTAAAATAATAACTTTCAAAATAAAAATTAAAAAATGGTAAAATAATGATCATTTTACATTAAATATAATTCTTTTTATATATCAATAATCCATTTATAAATAAACATTTTATTTTTCATTTCCGATATTATCATAGGCCAACATGATGTGGATTACATATGACATCCGTTAAACTAGCTAAATGAAACATATGATCTGTGATTTCTAAACGAATACCCAATCTGAGACACCGACGATCGAATCCCGGCGCCTCTTTCAAATTTCTATTTTAGGTCCAGAGTATATCGTACCTTTTATTTCACTTGTCAAAAGAGTCCCCTGTACCTTTCAACGCGGCAAATCGCATGGTGTTATCCAACTGGACCAACTTTTTAGTTTTGTTTTATTCCTTCAAACCCTAACTATATGATGCAGGAGCATCCGGACACCTCAACGAAAGAAAATTAGAAGATGAAGACATGTGGATGACCACATGGACAGCCAAGGCAATCTTGAACAAGAATCTGTTAATGAACTAATTTTTAGTTAAAAATCAGTTAAAAAAACTGAATGTATGTGTAATAAGAATGAGGGATTCATGAGAGAATCAAGAGGCAAGAAGCAACAGAGAAAACCTTGAGCGTGTGAAAGAGGGAAAAATGTAATTGTCAGAGAAATCTTAGTTAAGGCTGAGATGCCTTAAATTTGTAATCGATTCTGTAAATAATAGAAATACTCTGAAGTGAATTTAAGTCTATCTGTGTTTTTTTTTAATTTTATTTGTCAGGCCCCTCAGGCAATTTCGTGATTCACATTGACTGATGTTCCGCCTTAAATGTTTGTTTTCCTTTTAATGCCTCGAAGTCGGAAATAGTGAAGATTGGTGTTATCAATGTAACGACGAGGTTTCCCTGAAAGCCCATGAAGAAGTGTCTGAGATGGCCGACACGGATTTGCGGGGGCGCCAGCTCAAAAGAAACCGAGAAAAACATAGAGGATTTGCTGTTGAACATAATCAAGGCTTTGGAGAAGCTGTCTGCGGATTTAGATGCTTTGAAATCCTGGAATGCTGGAAAATCTGTCAACAATTTACGCTGTCACAAGAATCCAGCAATCCACGAGGGGGCAAAGAAGCTAGTGGATACCTGGAAAAAGAAACCAGAGACTGACGACAATGTGTTGATTGATGCCAATGAGTTCCTGGATGATGAGGAAGAGGATGCGGATGGTGACAATGTTCTGAGTATCGAATTGGATGCAGGGGATGCCAGAGTAGACCAAGGTGAGCAGCGTGGTAATGAGGAGCCTGATCTGAATTCTGCAGAAAACACTGTGGCAAGCAATGATGTCGGAGAGAGGAGCCCGACTTCAAGAAGAAGGTATGTTCTTCGGTTGCGAATAAGGGATTGGAATTCACAGTCTGGGGGCGCGGTGCTTGAAACTTCAAGAGGAAGCCTGGATTGGAATGAGATAATGCAAGGCCTCGAGGACAATACGATTGAATTGAGAGTGAGTCTTCCTGAAGAGGATACTTATGTGGGCAGTCGAGAGGAAGAAACGTCGCTGGGTAAATTTCAAGATTCTGACGCCGACGACTTGTATGAAAGTCCTGGACAATTCGATCTTCATGGTCAATAAGAGGATTCTAGAATCGACCTAAGTGGAATTGGGAAAGTTCAGAGGTTAGAATTGCCCTGATAGGTTTCTGATAGGTTTCTTGGGCCCATAACCCACAGGTCCCAAGATCGGACTTGTGAAAATCTTGAAAATGAAGAGACCCTGAATTCGTTTCCAGCAAGGGGGTCTACTCATTTTCATCAAGTGGTATCAGAGCGGGAAAGATTTCCTGCGGAGAGGAGTTGTTGCATGCAAAGAGGTACCAGGAAGAAGAGGTACAGTTTATTTGTTTGTAGTTTTTTTTAATTTATTTTGTGAAGGTGAAGATTGCAGCAAACTTGGAGCAGAAGTGCTCAATTGGTTCGAGAGGAGAGAACCACGGAGATGCCGAGAGGACCGAGCTCAGGAGAGAAGCTTGGTAGGGCATCTAGTAGCAGGGAGGACTTGCTATGGCAGAGGTTTGGTTGCAGCTCACAGAAGGCAGTTCCACTGAAGAAGTGAAACAGTGGGTAGAATTGCTAATGCTAAAGAAACGTATATGACCAGGAGGTCATAATTTTGTACCTCGGGAGCATATGACCAGGAGGTCATAATTTTTGTACCTCAGGAGTCTGATGCAGGAGCATCCGGACACCTCAACGAAAGAAAATTAGAAGATGAAGACATGTGGATGACCACATGGACAGCCAAGGCAATCTTGAACAAGAATCTGTTAATGAACTAATTTTTAGTTAAAAATCAGTTAAAAAAATTGAATGTATGTGTAATAAGAATGAGGGATTCATGAGAGAATCAAGAGGCAAGAAGCAACAGAGAAAACCTTGAGCGTGTGAAAGAGGGAAAAATGTAATTGTCAGAGAAATCTTAGTTAAGGCTGAGATGCCTTAAATTTGTAATCGATTCTGTAAATAATAGAAATACTCTGAAGTGAATTTAAGTCTATCTGTGTTTTTTTTTAATTTTATTTGTCAGGCCCCTCAGGCAATTTCGTGATTCACATTGACTGATGTTCCGCCTTAAATGTTTGTTTTCCTTTTAATGCCTCGAAGTCGGAAATAGTGAAGATTGGTGTTATCAGTGTAACGACGAGGTTTCCCTGAAAGCCCATGAAGAAGTGTCTGAGATGGCCGACACGGATTTGCGGGGGCGCCAGCTCAAAAGAAACCGAGAAAAACATAGAGGATTTGCTGTTGAACATAATCAAGGCTTTGGAGACGCTGTCTGCGGATTTAGATGCTTTGAAATCCTGGAATGCTGGAAAATCTGTCAACAATTTACGTTGTCACAAGAATCCAGCAATCCACGAGGGGGCAAAGAAGCTAGTGGATACCTGGAAAAAGAAACCAGAGACTGACGACAATGTGTTGATTGATGCCAATGAGTTCCTGGATGATGAGGAAGAGGATGCGGATGGTGACAATGTTCTGAGTATCGAATTGGATGCAGGGGATGCCAGAGTAGACCAAGGTGAGCAGCGTGGTAATGAGGAGCCTGATCTGAATTCTGCAGAAGACACTGTGGCAAGCAATGATGTCGGAGAGAGGAGCCCGACTTCAAGAAGAAGGTATGTTCTTCGGTTGCGAATAAGGGATTGGAATTCACAGTCTGGGGGTGCGGTGCTTGAAACTTCAAGAGGAAGCCTGGATTGGAATGAGATAATGCAAGGCCTCGAGGACAATACGATTGAATTGAGAGTGAGTCTTCCTGAAGAGGATACTTATGTGGGCAGTCGAGAGGAAGAAACGTCGCTGGGTAAATTTCAAGATTCTGACGCCGACGACTTGTATGAAAGTCCTGGACAATTCGATCTTCATGGTCAATAAGAGGATTCTAGAATCGACCTAAGTGGAATTGGGAAAGTTCAGAGGTTAGAATTGCCCTGATAGGTTTCTGATAGGTTTCTTGGGCCCATAACCCACAGGTCCCAAGATCGGACTTGTGAAAATCTTGAAAATGAAGAGACCCTGAATCCCTTTCCAGCAAGGGGGTCTACTCATTTTCATCAATTGGTGAAAATCTTGAAAATGAAGAGACCCTGAATTCGTTTCCAGTAAGGGGGTCTACTCATTTTCATCAAGTGGTATCAGAGCGGGAAAGATTTCCTGCGGAGAGGGGTTTTTGCATGCAAAGAGGTACCAGGAAGAAGAGGTACAGTTTGTTTGTTTGTAGTTTTTTTTTAATTTTGTGAAGGTGAAGATTGCAGCAAACTTGGAGCAAAAGTGCTCAATTGGTTCGAGAGGAGAGAACCATGGAGATGCCGAGAGGACCGAGCTCAGGAGAGAAGCTTGGTAGGGCATCTAGTAGCAGGGAGGACTTTCTATGGCAGAGGTTTGGTTGTAGCTCACAGAAGGCAGTTCCACTGAAGAAGTGAAATAGTGGGTAGAATTGCTAATGCTAAAGAAACGCATATGACCAGGAGGTCATAATTTTGTACCTCGGGAGCATATGACCAGGAGGTCATAATTTTTGTACCTCAGGAGTCTGATGCAGGAGCATCCGGACACCTCAACGAAAGAAAATTAGAAGATGAAGACATGTGGATGACCACATGGACAGCCAAGGCAATCTTGAACAAGAATCTGTTAATGAACTAATTTTTAGTTAAAAATCAGTTAAAAAAACTGAATGTATGTGTAATAAGAATGAGGGATTCATGAGAGAATCAAGAGGCAAGAAGCAACAGAGAAAACCCTGAGCGTGTGAAAGAGGGAAAAATGTAATTGTCAGAGAAATCTTAGTTAAGGCTGAGATGCCTTAAATTTGTAATCGATTCTGTAAATAATAGAAATACTCTGAAGTGAATTTAAGTCTATCTGTGTTTTTTTTTAATTTTATTTGTCAGGCCCCTCAGGCAATTTCGTGATTCACATTGACTGATGTTCCGCCTTAAATGTTTGTTTTCCTTTTAATGCCTCGAAGTCGAAAACAGTGAAGATTGGTGTTATCAGTGTAACGACGAGGTTTCCCTGAAAGCCCATGAAGAAGTGTCTGAGATGGCCGACACAGATTTGCGGGGGCGCCAGCTCAAAAGAAACCGAGAAAAACATAGAGGATTTGCTGTTGAACATAATCAAGGCTTTGGAGAAGCTGCCTGCGGATTTAGATGCTTTGAAATCCTGGAATGCCGGAAAATCTGTCAACAATTTACGCTGTCACAAGAATCCAGCAATCCACGAGGGGGCAAAGAAGCTAGTGGATACCTGGAAAAAGAAACCAGAGACTGACGACAATGTGTTGATTGATGCCAATGAGTTCCTGGATGATGAGGAAGAGGATGCGGATGGTGACAATGTTCTGAGTATCGAATTGGATGCAGGGGATGCCAGAGTAGACCAAGGTGAGCAGCGTGGTAATGAGGAGCCTGATCTGAATTCTGCAGAAAACACTGCGGCAAGCAATGATGCCGGAGAGAGGAGCCCGACTTCAAGAAGAAGGTATGTTCTTCGGTTGCGAATAAGGGATTGGAATTCACAGTCTGGGGGCACGGTGCTTGAAACTTCAAGAGGAAGCTTGGATTGGAATGAGATAATGCAAGGCCTCGAGGACAATACGATTGAATTGAGAGTGAGTCTTCCTGAAGAGGATACTTATGTGGGCAGTCGAGAGGAAGAAACGCCGCTGGGTAAATTTCAAGATTCTGACACCGACGACTTGTATGAAAGTCCTGGAGAGTTCGATCTTCATGGTCAGTAAGAGGATTCTAGAATCGACCTAAGTGGAATTGGGAAAGTTCAGAGGTTAGAATTGCCCTGATAGGTTTCTGATAGGTTTCTTGGGCCCATAACGCACAGGTCCCAAGATCGGACTTGTGAAAATCTTGAAAATGAAGAGACCCTGAATCCCTTTCCAGCAAGGGGGTCTACTCATTTTCATCAAGTGGTGAAAATCTTGAAAATGAAGAGACCCTGAATTCGTTTCCAGCAAGGGGGTCTACTCATTTTCATCACCTTACATCTTTGCATTCCACAATCTTATGCAACCTCTTACTATAGGACCTATATCCCTTACTTTTTGATGAATATCCAAAAAATATTCCTTCATCAGATCAAACATCAAACTTTCCTAGTTTTTCATCATTATTTTTTATATAACATTTACTCTCAAATACTTTAAAATAATCGACTGGTGCTAGTTTCTTGTGCCATAGTTCATATGTGCCTTATCACGGTTTGGTCTGAAATATGCCTTATTGAGAATATGTACTTCTATATGCATCATTTCTGCCTAATAGGCTCGAGGATTTATTCTTTCTTGCATCATGGCTTTCGCCATTTGTTTAATAGATCTATTTTGTCTCTCTGTAAGTTCATTCTATTGTGGTGTGTTTGTCATTTTATGTCAAATGCATTACACAAGTCTACAAAATCATATGATGCAAATTCAACTCCTCTGTCTGACCTTATGGACTTTATCTTACACCCTTTTTGGTTTCCTTCCAGTGCCTTGAATATTTTGAACTTTTCAAATGCTTTTAAGTTATTTCTAAGGAATGCTACCCATGTCAATCTCAAATAATCATCAATTATCCGCATGAAATATTTTTCTTCTCCCTGGAAGACCCACACAAATCCATGTGAACTAGTTGCAAAGACTTACTACTTGATAATTTATCTTTGACTTTGAATAATGTTCGTGTTTGTTTACCCATTTGACATGAATTGTAGATAATGTTTTGAGGTTTCTTTATTGTTGGTAGATAACTAACTGCTATCGTTTTGTTGAGTTTGATGATATGATCAAAGTTGAGATGCTCCAATCTATGCCATAGTCAAGATTCATCTTGTTTGATGATGTAGCATTCCTCACTCTCTTCCTTTAAGATATATACATCATTCTATGTTCAAATTCTTTAGCCGGACTTTTCCCTGTATATGTTGACCTAATTTCACAATATTGAGCTATAAAGAGACCTCACAACCTTTGTCACACATATGACTTACACTTAACAAATTATGTTTTAGACCATCTACAAACAATACATCCTAAGCCTTTCATATTCCATTATTAAACTTGATTGTACCCTTTCCTCTAACTTTTCCTACTTCATCATTGCAAAAAGTGACATTTCCAGTTTTATTTTCATGCAGGCATACAAACTTGCTTTTATCTCCTGTCATATGTCTAGAGAAGCCATTGTCCACATACTCTTTACTATTTTGATCTTGAACATATAGAACTAGGTAACACTTATCATCTTCCTCTTCTTCCTTCTTTTTTCTCCATTTCATGCATCCATCAATTCTATAATTATAACGAAATGATAATCTATTGCCATTAAGCTAACATTCACATGAATTGTGCCAAAAGTTGTGACAATAGAAACATTCAATAATATCAAGGAGATGAGCATATTCATTTTTATCTAGATTAATGTTTTTTTTTTTATGTATGTGAATCCATTATTAGCCTTACTTCTTTTAGAATTTCCCATATCAATTCTTCTAATATAAACTCTACAATCTATGGCTTTATGTCGAAATTTTTTTGCAGCAGTAACAATATCCATAGAAAAATTATATGTACATGGCGGTGGATGTCATTTGGGGATATAACCATCTAGATATTTGATAATATTGTCTCTTCAAGAAGTATGGTTTCTCATAGTTTGTTGTTTGATTATCCATTCCTTTTATCTCTTATAATTTTTCGGTAGTGTTTCTTTGTTGCTGTTCATTTGATGTTGAAGTGTTGCTCAATTTTTTTTCTCAGATTGATGTGAACTATCATTCTCCCCCCCCTAGCAAATTTTACAAAGGTGATTGTCCTTTTATCCTCTGCCTTGGATTTACTAGATTCTCCTTCATAACTTAACACAATTTTTATGAGTGGACACCTCTGAGAATTTAATATCACAACCATTTTTTCAGACCCTTTCTCTATTGAATATTCATGTTTAGTTCAATTTGATCATTCTCTAGCTTCCTCTTCAGACTTACCACCTTTTCTTCCAATCTTTCAGACTCCTGGTTTTTCTTTTTTATTTGCTACATCAAAATGTATTCCACCTTATTTTCTTCTTCAAGTTCAACTTTCAACTTGATTATGTCTTCTAAATTTGATTCTTCTTTTACATATTTCAATAGGATCTCTTTATTCTTTCTATTCTTTAGTTTAAGCCTTTCTATTTCATCTTGGGCACTGATCAACTCCCCCTCAAGGTCTACATCACCTTCCTCTTCTTCTTCATATTCCTGACAATCTTTTTCAAGTTCTTCCAAAGCCATCAACATGAATTCATTGGTTCCATATTCACTCGAGGATTCATTGGTACTTTAAGATACAATGTTATCTCCTTTAGCATAGAAACTCTCTTTTAAATTTTCTCTCTTTCTACATGTTATTAAATTTTTTCTTCTCTTTCTCTTTAAGATGATTTTCATATTTCTTATAAGGACATTTTGAAGCATAATGCCCCACTCTTCCATAATTAAAACACTTAAATGGAAGTTTTCCTTTATACTTACATGTTCCTTTCTTCAACTTTCTGACAAATTTTGCTTCTTATTCATCCGAACCTAAGATGAACATTCATTTTCTTCTATGGAATTATTTGTCTTGAAATATGCCTCTCTATTGATTCACTACCGTTTTGGAATTTTCATCTCATATGTTGTCAAAGAGTCAACTAGTTGATCCATGTTCAAAGTCTCAAAGTTTGTTGTCTCTTCTATAGTTGAAACCTTAGGATTGAATTTAGAAGGTAATGACCTCAATAATTAATGAACTAGTACACTTTCTTTGTTTGTTTCTCCTAAACCCATCATGATATTTATGACTTCATCAACTCTTAAAAAACATGTAGTTATATCTTCATTTGCATTCATTTTTAAGGTCTCAAACTATGTTTTATACACTTGTAAATTTCCCATCTTTACATGTTTATCTCCATGAATATTTTAAATTTTAACCCACATATCTTTGGTTGTCTCACAATGCATTACTTTGATAAATTCAGACTCACATAGACCACCTAGAAGTGCATTCATAGCTTTTGAATTAGCTATAAAATTGATTTTGGCATCTTTGTCACTAGTTGTTTCCTTTGGTTCTTCATACCCTACCATCACAACATCCCATACTTCTACTCCTGGAGACATTACATATGTATTCATTCTCACTTTCTGGAAGGCATAGTTTGTACAAATAAATTTGTTGAGCATTCTTCTTGACTAGCCATTTTACTGACTTACGACCTCCTTCAAGTTGTTAGACTAATATTGAAGGAACTTGGCTTTGATGCCACTTGATATTTATGATTGGAAACTATTTGGGGGGGGGGGGGGGGGAATTAGTAATTTAAAATATTTAATTTTTTCTCAACTTAATTTTCTTCTTATGTAGCTAATGGTTTATGCATGTGCTCTATTATTATTGAATTCTTTTAGCAGGTGTCAAAGAGATGAATTTGAAGATATATTTATCAAGAATTCAATAACATTCACACCATATGAAAGAACCAACACATGAAGACACCAAATATAAGTGGAAACCATAAAGGGAGAAAACCAAATATTTTAGACGAAAAGTGATGTGAAGGCAAGCTACTATGCCATATTACATCTGATTTTTGTAGGTTCCGACCTACAAGAGGCTCCTACCTCAAAGGAATCTCCTACTGCCACAAATTTTCTATAGGGTACAAGCCACAGGGTGCTCCTACCTCAACAGGCTACAACCTTTTATTTATCACATTACAACATAGAAAGGGACATAAATATCTCAATCGCAACATCAAGTCACAAATGTTGGCTACCTTATATACAATTTTGCTGTCAATCCTACTGTCGCACTGCTTCTCCTTTACAACATTATGCCTCTTCTGTTGTTGGTCATCAATCTTCTTATGCAAACTTCTTCACATCAAGAATGTATCTTTCTATTTAACAATGTATCTTTTATATGAAAGCCTTATTGATTGTTTGTATTCTTTCTAGGAATATGAAATGAGGCATTGTCTCTTCGTCTTCTAAAACTATTCACAAGCTTGTCTCTTCATTTTCAATTCTAAAAAAAAATTGTAATATAAATAGAGGATGAAATAAAACAATTCAATAATAAATGATTACAAGAGATAGATCATATTTGTATTATCTTGTATCATACATTTTGTTCAATGAAAGCATATATTTTTCAGCTTGTGTCTCAATATTTTACATTCCATTTTATCATATCCAACCTTTACATTGCTTTTGTTCACATCACTTTTAGCCTTTGCAATTACGTCAACAACATTCATTAATATTAATCAATCAGCTTGATGGCAATAAGTTTCCTTATCATGACCATTTGACATCAATGCCAATATTACCAACAAAAAGTTGTAATTTATGAGCTCTACAACATAATTAAAAACACTAGATATTCATATAGCCATGGACATCATAAGAAGTTGACAACAGAAAATACAAATATATTTAAGCATTCATTCACGAACCATACAAAAAAATATAACATATTTTTATCACATTTAATATAATTCATCTGGGACAACCCTCGTAAAAAGTTCATGTAAAAAAAGTTAATAGAGGAAAAATAAGACCACAGCTAAGGGACACGTTCCAAGCTAAATGTTGGGCAAAGATATCCTAGTGGGCATCATTGGATGTGTGTTTTGGCTAACAAAAATTGGTAAAGTCTAAGGAAAAAGCATCAAAAGGAAAAAAGGCATATTTGACACATTTATTTATGAAAATAAAGAAAACCAAGAGAAAAGGAAGGTAAAAGGTCATAGGTTGCATGTGAGGAGGAAATTAAAGGAAAATAATGGAAAATGAAGAAATTATAGGTTTCATGCATAAAAGGGCTTCTGAGGACCAGTTCATGGTTTTTCTCAAGTTCAAGTTTGGATCTCTCTTATTATTCTCTCTCTCTCTCTCACTCTCTTCGTCACTTAGAGTTTTCTTGGAGAACTATAGTTTGGAGCAAAGGAAAGGGAAAGCAAAGAAAGGAAAAGAAAATAAAGCAAGGATCAAGGAAAGGACAGCCGGACCGAGCAAATTTAGTAGGAATACTTGCATGTATCCTTTCTCATGTGTGATTTACTAGCTGGTTTGGACATGCATGGCTTTGCATATTGGTGCATGCTTATCTTGCCATCAATGGCATGGTCCTGCCAGGTTATGATAATAGATTTCAGCTTAGCCTAGCCTTTTTCTGGATGCCATGGTATGTTGGGATTTTTATTTCAGTTTCAGAACTTTTGAATTGCTAGAAGGATTTCAGAATTTGGGGCAGAGATGGTCTTAAGGTTTATTCCCAAAGGCATAGGAATCCCTTGATTGGTTTTTGTGGGATACACATAAATACTAAGGGAGTAGTCTCAGTTTAGGGCCTAGTGATCCGGGTTTGGATTGCAGTAAAGCTTGAGAGACAAGGAGATAGAAAATTCCTTAAGAATAGTGATGGATCCGAGATGACATTCCAAGTTCAATTCGGTTGTAATTGGACCAACGATTTTGGTGTGATCACAACTGGATGTGGGTGGAGGTGGTTTAACCTCTAGATTCCCTAGGTTGTTCTTGGATTGGTTGTTCTATGAGATCCCACATTAATGCTTGGAATATGGCATGGGGGTGACTAAATGAAAGAGAGATTTTCTTTGGCCATGTCTATGGTCGGGTGGTACTTGGAAGTCTCAAACTTGGTCATATTTTCCTATGATTAATTAAATCTAATTTCTCTTACTTTTTCACTAATTTATATGTGGATTTAATGGTTGTCATATTTATGATATTTATATGATTTTATGCTGGTTATAAGCATGGTTGAATGATTGGTTCATGTCATGGTTATTTCATATATTTACTTGTAACTAATAAATGGATGGATGCAAGACCTAATTGATGATGTATTGGTTCAATGGAGAAGAACGTGATGCTTCTTGTTATCTTTCATAATTTGTTTCAGTCATTTATGCTTTGTCTTGTATCCTAGACTTGTAAGTTGCATTGATGCCAAGTGTTTGACAAAATGCCAATCCCGGTTGGGGATGCTCAGGCCTAGTCCTTAGGATGATTTTTGATTTATCAACATTTTTATTATGTTTCTAATGAATTCTGGAAGTTACAATAAGTTTTGGGCAGAGGCCAGTATTCTGGGCTAGAAAAGTGGCTTAAATCCTAAGGTCACTGGCACAGAACTGGCAATTCTAGTCCATAGTCATTGGTAGGCAGGCCTATGAGAGTGAATTTAGGTTGTTTACTGCTCTCTTTCCCATAATATGAGAGCAACTATGGCCTAAGAGCTGTGAGAAAATTTAGGTCATTGGCTGCTCCCTTGCTCATAGCATGAAAATGACTATGGCCTAAGAGCTGCAAAATAACAGTGGGACCTAGGGACAGGTTGTCTGAGTGGCTGACTTGTCTCTTGAGGGTTCTTTTGATGATGTTGGATGATTATATGTGATGTTTCATCAATTCCACTTCCTTAAGGTGACATAGGAGGTTGAATTTGATTATATTATCATCTTGGCAATCTGAAATGTTGGGTTATTAACACTTTTTAATGGGTTATTCCTCCACCATCTAAAAATTGTCTCACTTGTATGAACTCATTATTTATAAATATCTCCTCATTTTTACCCTAGTTGGCATGGTTAATTTGGGTAGACCTGGGAGGGGGTGTTATAGATTGGTATCAGAGCATGGTTACACTCTCTTTGGATCATATTTGGTGCTACAAATATGGGTGAATGTGTTGGTCATGCATGCATGTGAATTGCATATGTGGCTCTTACACGTGCATTTCATGTGCTTGTTGCACTGCATCATATTGATCATGGTATTAGTAAGGTTATCCTAAGGAACTTGAAGTCAATTTTATGGAATGCATTGTTATGGGTATATGATTGGTTATACAATTATACGCAGCTTGATTACATCCTTATACCTTGGGTTGCCTTCTTGGTTATTTGATTAAATGCCTCAATCTTGTAGGTTTATTACAAGAGTTCACTACATGCGGTTATGCATATGTGTAGTTGATTAGGGATTGTTTATGTAGGTGGATAGCTGTATGAGGCAATGTGTATATTGGAGTATTGTTTTTTTCATGCATGAGGTCATAGTATGCATTTTTGATATGGCCTTGCATTAGTGATGGGACCCTAGTTAACATGATGGTTATGCATTGATGCACTTATTGATATATGTATATATGTTATTATGGTTATGTTGTGCATGCATCACGTTGATTTGATGATCTTGCAGGCAATGTATCCTCCCTTAGTTATGCTAAGGTACATTGATTTATGGTGATTCTTTTTAGTTGACATAGTATGCCTTGAAGGAAAGAGATCAGATGGCTAGCAAGGTAGTAGTATACATAAAATCTCCTTATGCATCAGGTGGGTAGCATGGTGTGGGGAATTCTTCTGACTTGGCAGACATATTGGGAAGCTTGTGGGAAGAAATAAGAAGTTGCAAAGAAGACAATGAAAAAATCATCGAGGCACAAGAGAAACAAGTAGAGGTGAATGAGATATTACTTCAGAGCTCATCAAATTTGCATCCATCGGGACCTATTTGGATTAGCCATGGGCATGAGCACAGAAATAATGGGGCATATGGCAGCGTGTCTCATAAAATACATAGGTCAGATAGATTTGACACTATCAGAGATGGCAAGATGTTGGAGACTTCAGATAGGAGGGGTGACAAACACAAGTACTACTCTAGTTCTAGTTCTGATAGACATCATGATCATCATCATTATCATCCTTACATGAGGAATGATAGGGGATACTTGTCGATGAGTTCAAGAAGGCAAAGACACCTACCTTTGATGGAGAGATGAATAATTCACAAGATGTAGAGGCTTGGTTTCTTGGCATGAGGAAATTCTTTAGGTTGCATGATTGCTCAGAAAACATGAAAGCAAGAATAGCCCTTTTCAGTCTCAAATGTAAAGCAGATGTTTTGTGGGAAGACGTGAAGATTTTCAAGGACATACATGAGGATGATTTGACATGGAATGCATTTGAAAGGCTCTTCAAGAAGAAGTACTTATCTAAGAGTTACTATGATGATAGAAGTAAAGAGTATTATGAGTTGTGAATGGGTTCTATGGCCGATGAGGAGTATACTAGCAGATTTTTGGAGTTATTGAGATATGTTCCTGTTGACAGTGTTGGACCCGCCAACATGCCAGGGGATCTCCCCGGTAAGAATTCATAATTAGACCTCAGACCGTTTGGTGTAGGAGTCCTACTAGTGGGTCGTATGCTATTGCCTTAACTACGGTTTCACACAGAGGCAAGTAAGATGTCCCTATTGGTAGCAAGGGTATGATAGATGCATTGAGTCAAGGAAGGTGCATGAATGGTTATAACACATGGAAAGTAGAGTGAGTGTGCCCCTTGGAAACTTGTAATAATACATGGCTTGGAAGGGAAAACACGGGAGAAGATGCATCACCGGCTGGAAAGGAAGATAGTGGGCAATCTTAAGTGACAATTAAACCAATAAACACATTTAAGTAAGATTCATACATACTTATGCAGAATAGTCCATACATGCATGCGTAAGAAAACTGATACATATATCATTTAGAGTAAACAAGATAGTTGGAATAAAATATGACATATGCATGAAACATGCTAGCTCCGTTATATTAAGAAGTGTAAGTTCCAGTCATACAATACATCCATGTCTAACCACTAACCCCGATAGTGGAATGTTATAGCCACAACCGACTGCTCCTCTAAAGAGATATACTAGCTCTACACAGTGGAGAAGCTAAGAATCCTTACAATATTGTCAAGGATTTCTCTAAGATACTCATATTGGAAGCTTGGCTAACCAAAAGCCTATACAATGACTTATGAGGGACTATATATAGCAAAGGGTGGGGTGGTCCTTGATATTCCCCTTTGTGACAGTTCAACTATCCTCATGACTCTTCATCTACACTATGACTATTACATCTAACTATCGTCACTTGAAATTACACTTAAAAAGACATTACATACAATCTGCACGTGTGCCCATGTGAGATAAAATAGGCTTGAGTAAGCCATGCAAGCCATCACTATGACTCGGACAACTATGAGAAAACCAACTCTTCGACATCCTCATGGTGGTTGACAGTGGCAAAATAATGCCAAGCTTGGTAGTCTGCGATGGTTTCTGTGTAATCTAAGGTGAAATATTTCTGGAAACAAACTCTTGCCTCCATAGCATCTGAGTACACTGCTCGGGCTCCTCTATCCAACTCGTTTGATAGCATGCGCATCCTTGTCTTGAGTGTGTCCATACCAGTAACATACTTTTGCATGGTGTCTACATTGATTACCAAGTCTAGGTTTGTGGTTATTGGAATCAACTCGCCAAAGTATGATTCAATCTCCAGTCAGACCTATGCCTTTGTCTTCACCTGGGTAAGTGTCCGAATAGATGGAATCACATATGCACACACAAAAACAGCCATACTCCTGAA
>APFE031136289.1:0-18979 GCA_000404065.3 Pinus taeda | reverse complement strand
TTTTTTTCCAAAAAAAGCAGGATGTAAAAAATGTTTTATACTGCTAACTTGACAAGTACAGAAGAAAATCTGTGACAAAAATCGGGATACACTCCTCCCCAAGGGAGGCAAAAGAAAAATATGAACATCCCTCCCACCTCCACTAAAAAACAAAAAAAATAACTCCATATCACTGTGTAACATTTTCAAGAAAACTCACTAATAAAATAACTCATCTTTCTACACATTCTGTTGCAGCTGCTGCTACTGTGACTACAAAGTTGGTTTCTGAGAGCTATTTCATGGCAAAAACGAGCTCCTCATCATCACCCTAGACTTTTCAACAGAATCAGCAGCAATATTCTTTATTACAAGGGCCTCTTACAAGAGAAGAAGCTCTAAACATGGGGGTTGTTGCGGAAGGATCCCAGGGCCTTTATGGCCCCTGCTCTCAGAATGTACTGATGATAAGCTGCTGCTCCTACTGCTCCAAGGAATGGGCCTACACAGAAAATACACATGCTTTCACATTAGTCGATAGGAAGCTTAAGAACATCATAAATATGAACAACTATTGTATTGTATGCATATGAATCAAATTACATATAATTCATAAATGCATTTCAATTGGAGAGGATACAATCAAACCACCTAATTTCCATTGAATATCACCTCAAATTAGTGTACTAAGAACAAATAGATCCAGATGCATTAGTAATAATAGTAGATTTTGTGAATATCTTTTTGGATGCTGGACAAGCCTCAAATAATATAATCTTCTTTTCACGTACTTTTTTTACTCGGTTGGATGCGAATCCACAAGAAATTTCTAAAATCAAAAAAAAAAATTGTCCCGTGCCCAATTCATCATAAATTCCATAAATATATGTACTTACTAAATAAATGTTTCCAAGTCGCACTGGGAAGGTTATTTATGCTTAATATGTCTTTTGCAACAACTAGGCAATCATGAGAGTGAATGGTACAGATAATTGGAACAAAGAATCTATAATGAGATGCTCTGAAAGCCGACTTCAAGATAGATCTTAGCGACGCTTTATAGTTTTACCGCTCTGGACTCTTCGACTCTCAAGGAACAAATGTTGTTTAACGAAATATATAGCTTCTAGTCAAGGGGCTCACAAGATTAGGGTCTTTTTGAGGGTTGTTGGAAGACTTCTACTGTAAGCCAACGGGTCATTCAAGAGATTCACACGGGTTTATTTGACGGAACTAGCTTGGAAACCCAACGTAATTGTGAAGTGCCCCTTTATTTTTTAATTCCTGCAATTTCCTTTTTATAAATTTGGTGCTAGGCAGGGGTCCAATGACAGAGCTAAGTTTTTCGCTTTTTGGATATTTCTAAAATCTGCACCTAGTATGGGCTTGGGTAAGCTTGAGACTCAAAGCTGCTCTTGAATTAGGCAAATCAGAAAAGAAGAATTCAGAATCTGACTGTATATACGTTATGAACAGACTTATGGACGTAAAAAATCAGTTTAAAGGTATCTCCTTTAATCATATTTTCAGAGAATAAACTCGCATGACAAGTTGTCGAAGGAGGCCCTTTCTTTGTGGAAAAGCATGCTTTCAGAACAAGTTTTCAAAATCGTCGGTTGTTGAGCCTTTAGACCAGTGGTGTATAAGGAATGCATCATTTGTCCTAAACAGGCTACAGCTGCAATTATGTCATGCAATTGTGTTGGATGTTTTAAGCTTGCACAGCTAGACTAATTGCATTTCGATTTCAGCTCATAAATATCGAACATAATCTCTAGATAAGTTGTTATAGCAGTTCACTAAACAATTAAAAGATAAAATGGTGTTGTCTTTGGCTTCAAGTTACAGAGAGGGAGGTGATACTTTCACTAACTTCAAAGCTAGTAAAAAAGAAACCATTTGCAAAAATAAAATCAAGAACATGGAATAGTCTTGGATATCTTAGGGAAGTGATGAACCAATTGGAGAGGATAGGAAAGAGTTTCAATGGCAACGGTCTGCAAGGACCCATCTTGATTATCTTCACACATGTTCTAAAGTTCTCACAAAGACCCCTACAACTGCATCTATTTGTCAAATTCAGGATATTGTTTAAAAATAGAGAGTAAATACACCTATAATTATTTGCCTAAGGGCAAAGCATTAAGATCTAGTAGAGCATTCGCTTGGGCATACTAGTGTTGTATCAAAATACTTGACTAGCTCACCTCTCACCTCGTGGAAGATTAGGGAGTATGTATTAGTTGTCCTGAGCTATTTTTTCCTTCTTTCAAAACTTACAAAGCACACTGACCACCTGAAATACGGCTCAGTAGAAAACAAGCCTCGAACTTAGTTAAAAGACCATAGAATGTGATCCCTTCTCCTCGCACGGATGGCCTAGGAAACTTCAAAAATAGAAGCATTTTCCAACCTGTCTAAAAGAGTTCAGGGTATCCTCATGCCCTGCTTTTCAACGAGTTTGTAATCAATTTGGCAGCTAACATTGAACTACAACTTTTTCTGGTTATAACCTCATATCCTATGACTGCTCCTAGTCTGTGCATAAATTGCCATATTTTTCTGCGTGGAATTATAGAACTAAAACAGTTAAAGGGTATCACGTGTAGGGCCAATACAACGTGTCCATATTTCTATAAATGCAACAATTTTCAGCTTAATTTTGGCCCGTTCTTTTATCCCAAAGATCCTTGAATAAGAAAACTTAAGAACAACACATGCAGACACTTTGAATCCATTCAATCAAGCGTACCTATCCAGGGTTAAATTATGCATACATTATGCATACAATTTTGCTGTCTGCTATCTACTTTGGAGTTTCTAGTTAAAACAATATTTATTCTTGTGCGCTTGTGTAGCTGCACATACATAGCCCATGATAACTGATTAGAGACTTCTGTGCAGGAGTATTAAGATTTAAGAGGAAATAGTCCCTCGAAATATAGCAATGGCTATTGCAACTGTAAAGTTTTAAATTGGAAACACAGCCAATGTTTTTCCTTTCAAGTGTCACAACAGATATTCCATGGGCCACATGCATTTCCCCTAGTAGCTGACTGACCTACGACTTCAAACAACTCTGGCAGGATCAAAATCGCCACACATTTCACAATCCCTTAAGAACTCCTGCAGGGTGGGGGGAAATTCCAGTTAGAATTTTTATTCCACAAAACTTTCCACAACTTAAGAATAAAAAACCACTTTTCGTTTGGTACTGAATTCTATAAACCCAATCCATTGAGACTACAGAATTCCACTAAACTAACACGATTATTGGATGCTAAAGACTTTAAAGTTTAAACATCCCTTAAACTCATGCCGAACCTATTTAAATACTATCTGATGAATTATGCCAAAGCTATTATGAAAATATCAGCCAATGCCAGGCCAACGAAAGGATGCAGAAGGGTTACAACTTTGGTTTCGCAGAAAGTCTTATTTTCAGATCCTCTGCAACTGCATCAATAAATTCTTCAGTGTTTAGGTAGTGCTCCCTGGAAAGGCTGCAAAAAATATTTACAAGAAAGATGAAAGAGTTAGAATTTGTACAAAAGGCTGCATATTTTACAATATATAGATATTAAAGCGCAAAAACAAAACCTACTTGGAACCGTGAATAATTAGCGCCAAGTCTTTTGTCATTTTTCCGGCCTCAACAGTTCCTACACAAGCAACTTCCAGCTTCTCTGCAAATTCAAGTAGCCTTGCATTTCCGTTCAGTTTTGCCCTGCCAGAGAGAAGTAACATTATCTA
The DNA here is from genome assembly GCA_000404065.3 of Pinus taeda. Taxonomy (NCBI): domain Eukaryota; kingdom Viridiplantae; phylum Streptophyta; class Pinopsida; order Pinales; family Pinaceae; genus Pinus; species Pinus taeda. The sequence goes on along the minus strand of APFE031136289.1, from coordinate 15,247 downwards.
GACTCACCCCAGATAAGGGATAAAGCATTTTCAGAACATTGTTAGAACAGGGATACCAGATAATCTCAAGGGTGATAAGATGTAGGGTAGTATCCTGCATAGGTATGATTAGAATTACAAGCCCATGAGTTTAATGGATTTCCTAACAATGTGAATCTAGGCAGATACCTGTGTGCAAGCCCACGTGTCCATGCAAAAATAGAAGCAATGCTGTTTGTGCTAGTTTCACCTCCCTTTTGATGTACGCGGTAAAGCCGAGTCATAGTGCCATGAGCTACTTCGGCCTCGATAGTTTTTCCATCAGGACAAACCTATACAAGACAACAAAATACTGGATGAAACAGTTTGCAAACAAACAAATTTTGTAGAACCTTTAGGCACTGGTATCAGCTGGAAATCCCACTTGGAGACTCGATATCTTCAGGCATTCAGTACCTAAGTTTAAACTACAAAATTAAGATTAAGTGGATCCAAATTACACAATGTGATTTCTCAGTTGTCAACTGCTCAAACAATAACCTTAATTTTAATGGAACGTCTAAAAATTATAAAGACAACCATCAACACACCGGTGCACAAACATGGAAGACAATTGTATATTCTTACACATGTTCATATTTATGATGTTCTTAAGCTTCCTGGCCATTGTTTCCCTCAATTTTGGCAGGGAATGAATCCCTCATGTTTTCTGTTGTTGTCCATATCAAACAATTGTTCTCTAATTGGACTTGCAGCAGTTATGCCATCAACAATAAAAAATCTTTCTTGGCATGCTCCATCTTATTCAAGAAATGTATTAAGAGGTGTTAAGGAGGTGAGTGAAGCCCAATGCAATTATTAATGCCAAGCTCCAATGGGAAAGGTGGAAGTCATAGTTTTAACCAAAAAAAATAGAAAAATCACGTAGCTTGAGCCAGTTGTGCCATTGGTAAAGCAAGGCATGTGGGATTCCAGCACGACAAGTACTTGGACGTTTCAATCCATCTCAGCTCATGAAGCGAAGTGTGGCCCGACTGGATATTCCTAACAGTGTCATTTAGTCTCCCTCTCTTTCATATTCATCCCCCTCAGCAAAGCCATCGTGTGTTGAGGATCCTCTGCAAACTCCCCGTCTAGGACAGGAGAAAAGGAAAAAATTTTCAAAGCTGCAGATTCTAGGGAGCAAAATTGCATGGTCCCAAAAGGAAATGAAACAAGGAAGCACCAGTTAGGAAAAGCCCATAAACGACTTCATATCTAGAATTTTATTTCATTGTTATTTTATGCTTCTTTTCATGTATTTGATATCTAGAATTTTATTTCATTGTTATCTTATGCTTCTTTTCATGTATTCTGTTTGCTTCGGCAGTGTGTATAGTATACCTTCGAATAGGGCCTATTACGATAGAACTCCCTTCAGGGAAGAAATTATTTCATTTCTATCTTTTGTAGGGCTAGGCCAAAGCTTTATAAGTTTTTCCTAGCTTCTTTGCTTTACCACATCTCTCTTTTTTAATATGATCTTTCCCATTACTGCTTAAAAAAAACACTAGTAATAATTTGGTTCAATGTTCTTGCAAAACACTCACATTCATAATCCTCACAAGCCTAAATAAAGGAGAAGACGAACATACCAGTTTTATGGCCACTTCCTAGTTTGTCTGAATATTTACTTCTGAGAATAACCCACATATTAAATCATCAATAAAATATTTCTCAGGCATCAAAGAAAAAGCATACACAAATTCTTATAATTCAAAACTGATCTCCAAGAACAACAAAAAGAATAAAATTGTTATCACAGACAAATAGAAGCATACCATTTGACTCCTAATACAGAAGGAATAAGTAAGCATGAAATTATAACTAGCAATATGTAGACCAAGAATAGGCTAGGCTGTTAACAACCATCATAAAAGCTTTTGGCCATGATTAAACAGAAACTAGCCAATACGTTCACCATTTCCTAGACTCTAAGGCTCGTGTCATAACAGCGCAAGATGCTGATGTTATATTATTCAAATACAACTTGTTTCAAATTTTTTTGAATGAAATTTTAAGTTTTGATTGTCAACAAATGAGCTCACTGATAGATATCACCATTAAAATCCAAATCTCAATTATGACAACCTTGTATTGCCACCCAAAAACAGAAACAATTTAACAATGATATAATCTCCATTGACTTGTTAATAAATAGGTTTACAAGAACAGGTGGTATAGGACAGTGAGATTGGGTACAAAATTTCAGGAAAACTTTTTTATTGTAAAAGAAATTATCTAAAATAGAACTACCTTATCATGGTCCTCGGAAGCCTGCGCATATGCAATAAGAATATTTTTGCATGAACATTTAATTATAACATATACTAGCATTTGCACCAGAGGTTGCAAAAGAAACGCCGTAAGGCATAAATTCAAGAAGCATTATGACATATAAAGAATCATTGAAGATGAAAATTAGTAGGTGATGGGTAATTGTTCTGTTCATTCGAGGTCAAAATTGAGCTGCCTGTCTCAGATAGCATGCTACACCAATGACCATTCTCTTCATCTTGCTCATGTCATAAGCATCTTCCAAAAGTGGATTTGCAAGTTCTTTTACAGAACCAGCTGCCAGTAATGGCCTTGCCTAAATTTTGAAATTTAGGCAAGAGATTAAGATTTTGAACCAAGACAAAGAAACCAAAAGAATCCAAAATTATCAAATACAAAACAAGCAAGGACACTAGAGTTATGGCTTTCTTGGCCTTTAGGATTCTTGTAATTGATTGGTTTTCTTCCAGTTATTAGCTCTAGAAGAACTACTCCAAAGGAATACACGTCCGTCTTCTCATTAACCTTGCCATACATGAAATATTCTGGAGCCAGATACCTGAAATATGATAGCAGCTAGTTTTATGAAGTATTGATTATAAATGACATTTATTTTCCTAAGGAAAGAGCTGGTGTAAAGAAAGAAATGGATATTTACCCAAATGTACCTACAACATCACTACATGTCATATATGCAAGATGTTGTTGAAGCCCATTTGGCCAGCCTAAAATCTGACAACTATTCACAGAATATCTTTAGTTAATGATCCATCAAAATATGATTTGCTAGTTAATGATCAAGCAAATCTTATTATAACATCTCCAACCAAAAAATACAAACAATTCAACAGAAGCTTGAGAACTTGTTTCTCTCACAAAGATCAAGATACTTGAGGTTCGAAGTTTTCAAAAAGAAAAATATAAAATGATTTCACATCTCTATGGATGATAGGATGAGAACAACCTTCATGCAGATAAGTCAAAGCTTCAGCAATTCCAATGGCCACTTTCAGCCTACCTTTCCAATGAGCCTGTGGCTTGTCCTTTCCTCCTGTAACCCAACTTTTTCTGAGAACTGGGAACAACACTTAACGCTAAAAAATAATAAAAATCTCCAAGGATGTAACATGATAAATGCATGAAAATTGGCATACTACGTACCATAAAGAGTTTCTTCCAGACTTCCTCTCAGTAACAAGTTGTAGAACAAAAAGTACTCCTCCTCGTCAACACAGTAACCAATTAATGAAACAATTTCTTCGTTATGGGCAAAAACAATTCTAGCACTAACTCCTCGTAGGAAAGGAAACGTCTTCAAGCAACTAAATTTGACATAAGTCAGAAACTGAAACATATATACGCAATGAAAGAGAATAAGAGTAATTACTCTGTTCATTCGAGGTCAAAACTGAGCTGCCTGCCTTGGACAACATGCTTCACCAATGACCAATCTCTTCATCTCGCTCATGTCATAAGCATCTTTCAAAAGTGGATCTGCAAGTTCTTTTACAAAGCCAGCTGCCAGTAATGGCCTTGCCTAAATTTTGAAATTTACAAGAGATTAAGATTCTGAACCAAGACAACGAAACCAAAAGAATTCAAAATTGTCAAATACAAAACAAGCAAGGGCACTAGAGCCCTACCCACATAACCAGGCTTTCTTTGCCTTTAGGATTCTTGTCATTGATTGGTTTTCTTCCAGTTATTAGCTCTAGAAGAACTACTCCAAAGGAATACACGTCTGTCTTCTCATTAACCTTGCCATACATGAAATATTCTGGAGCCAGATACCTGAAATATGATAGCAGCTAGTTTTACGAAGTCTTGATTATAAATGACATTTATTTTCCTAAGGAAAGAGCTGGTGTAAAGATAGAAATGGATATTTACCCAAATGTAACTACAACATCACTACATGTCATATATGCAGATGTTGTTGAAGCCCATTTGGCCAGCCCAAAATCTGACAACTATTCACAGCGCAAAAGTTCTCATCCACCAAGATGTTCTCAGGCTTGATGTCACAGTGTATGATCCTATCTCTGCACTGCTCGTGAAAATATGTAATTCCCTGAGCTGTAGCTAAGGAGATGCTGTAGCGAGTATCCCAATCTAGAAATTTTGGATCATTCGAAGATGAACGGAATATCCATCTATCCAGGGATCCATTTGGCAGAAACTCATGGACAAGGAGCCTAAAATGAATAATTTACAAGTTAAATTTGAGTAGTGGTTCTGTGATACACACTTTATCAGGGATTTGTTATCTTAACATGTAATCTGGGATTCTGGCCTATTCTTTGCTAAGATGAAGATGTGAAAAATCAGAAGGAATGCAAACAAACACTCACCTTTGTAATCCCTCGGAGCAATATCCACAGAGATGAACTAAATTCCTATGGTGAATGGAACCAATCGGTGTCACCTCTGTTTTAAATTCCATCTCTCCTTGTGGCAGCAATCTCTCCAACCTTTTCACAGCAATCAAAGTTTCGGCTGAGAGTGAACCCTTGTATACAATCCCAAAACCTCCTGCCAAAGCGGTCTCCCATTAGTACAAAACAAATTTTAAAATCAAAACCTTTATATTCTGCAGATAAATTGTGAGGCTTTCAAACCAGTTCCAAGCCTCTCTCTGAAGTTGTTTGTCGCAATCTGCAGATTCACGAAGGGAAAATTCACAGGAGTCCCAGGAACAAAAATGGAAGCATCCAAGCTTCGTCTATTTTTCATCATAATTATGCTGCTACGGCAAATACAATAAACACACACACCAGAAATACAACACCAAGAATAGTTCCTAGAATAAGTATCTTCAGATGGGATTGATATTTCGAATGCCGGAGAGGGCACCCATTTGAGGATCCCATTCTGCTATTATTAATGAGGCTGAGTTTCATGAAAAATGTGTAATTGGGATTTTGCAAACCTCCAAAAAGAAGGTTTCCTAGTGTCCAACAGTAGGGTTTCAGGTCAGAAACCCCATATACATAAGCTACACATGAGCATGCAGACAAGCAGAGACCCCGACATGCAGACATTGCAGAAATATTTCTGTAATTGAAATGACCGAACTTCCACCATAGTAATCTGTTTGTGGAACAGACACAATCTTGTACCTTGAATACTCATTATTAATATCGTTGACGCAATCTGGTGAAGAATTTAGAGGCAAACACCCTAGAAATAGTCTACTTGAATCAACTGGATTTGATCCAGGTGGGCAGCTGCAATGTGGGTTACCCTTAGCATCAAGGCGACAGATACCATTCCCACAAATTCCAGCAATACTACAGGGATTCGAAACTGCAACCCAATCTACAATCCAGCTGGAACTGACATTAGCATCCCATCTGTACAATCTCAAATTGCCATCATGTTCGAGAGTGATCCGCCTCAACGCTCGACTGTCCTGAGCCAAACTATTTTTGTTATGATAAATATATACTGACTCCTTTGAGGGCTCACCAAAGCTCATGCTAAAACTTCTAGATAGATTGAGGAAAGCAACCGGAGAACCGATCGCGTTGTATATCATGGGCCTTGACCAGTATGAATAATTGAAAAATTCATAAGGGATATTGTAATTCAATATCTTCAGAGATTCTGGCTCTTGCATTATTTTGAGAAAGTAACGGCCTCTAGATACATCAGTAGAAGAATTCCAGCTGGTGAGGTTTAAAGATTGTGTCAATTCTTGTCCTGGTAGTAGTGCGTCTATTGGAGATGCAAAGCTTTGCCAAACAATGTCTAAGTCGGAGTTGTAGAGAACAGAATTGCCCGAATCTTGCATCTCCCCTGACTCAACAGACAATCCAGTGGTCTCAACCATCTAGACCGTTGATTTTCCATCTCCTAGTTGAAGATTTCCATCTTGGCCAAGAGTGAGGAATCCTTCTTCACTTACTGGCTAGTCTCTGACAAACCCAAAACCGCAAACCTTCAAATTTAACAGATACATAGACAATACAATAATAAAAGTCGATCATCACTGCAATCCAAGAACTTATGCATCCAAACAGGAAATTTCACTATGTAACATATATGAAAGATGAGTCGGCTAATACAAAAGCAATACAGTAATAAACATAAGAGACGACGTAAAAATGCAAAAACAGAGGGTGTATTTTTTGGGGCTATTTTTCCATGAATTCCAATTTGAACATTGCTGACTAATCTTAATTATCAACCAAGGCTTCATAAATTTTGAGACGTAGCACAGGAAATGCCAAAATTAATCCTGTCAAACTTCATAAAAGAAACCTATCCCACAAAACCATCAAACTCTCCAACTTTTGTTAAAGAAAGAAATGAAAACTATAATTCAACATTCTTGTACCATCTTTCATGGCAACACCAAGATCTTTCTGGGTGCTGGCCTCTTACTCATGAGTGTTCTAATGAACTGAGATCCTATTTTAGAATACCTTTTAACTGAACTCGAGCTTCAAAAAATGCAAACAAACACTCATTCAAACAAATGATATATTAGATGATTCTTGTACTAAGTAAATTATGCTTCCATATTTCTGTATTGACACACCTTAACATTATGGGCTACTTATCAATCCCTATTCATTGTGTGATGAGAATTTTGCTACCCTAATGTGCTCCAAATCATTCACATATCATGAAATCAAACAAATCCTTGCTCAATCTCAAATCGAGCGAAAATAATGACTCAAACCCTTTAAACGAATGATGACAGAAACTAACTAGTTCAAATAATCTATTGATTCTTATGTTATGGAGGTAACTATTATAAACTTTGAAAATTTACACAACTACACAACAGACAATCACCAGGCTTTGGATCCTAATTGGTGGGAGTTGGAGGGTAGACTTTCTGTGGTATAGGTATCAAGAAGCAAGAAGTTCAGATAATGAGTTATGAGCTCTCATCTGCTGTTCTCAGATCTTTGTAATTTTTTTCATCTTCTAAGGCATGTAGTGAGCTTCATGAGAGAAGTAGCAACACCAGAATTGATGATACTCTCCCATCATTCCGTGCAGTGAGCTTCACTAGAGAAATAACAACATAGCAACACCAGGTTTGATAATTTCCAAGTAGTTCGTTTTCTCAAATTTTTGAAATAAGATTATTAGCAAGTTCCTCATACTTAACTTTTAGCTAAATATAATAGACATCTTTATCTCAATTTCAGATTCCAGACATCCCAAAGAGAACGAAACAAATCTCAATTACAAATTCCAGACATCATCTCCTAGTTGAAGATTTCCATCTTGGCCAAGAGTGAGGAATCCTTCTTCACTTACTGGCTGGTCTCTGACAAACCCAAAACCGCAAACCTTCAAATTTAACAGATACATAGACAATACAATAATAAAAGTCGATCATCACTGCAATCAAGAACTTATGCATCCAAACAGGAAATTTCACTATGTAACATATATGAAAGATGAGTCGGCTAATACAAAAGCAATACAGTAATAAACATAAGAGACGAACGTAAAAATGCAAAAACAGAGGGTGTATTTTTTGGGGCTATTTTTCCATGAATTTCAATTTGAACATTGCTGACTAATCTTAATTATCAACCAAGGCTTCATAAATTTTGAGACGTAGCACAGGAAATGCCAAAATTAATCCTGTCAAACTTCATAAAAGAAACCTATCCCACAAAACCATCAAACTCTCCAACTTTTGTTAAAGAAAGAAATGAAAACTATAATTCAAGATTCTTGTACCATCTTTCATGGCAACACCAAGATCTTTCTGGGTGCTGGCCTCTTACTCAGGAGTGTTCTAATGAACTGAGATCCTATTTTAAAATACCTTTTAACTGAACTCGGGCTTCAAAAAATGCAAACAAACACTCATTCAAACAAATGATATATTAGATGATTCTTGTACTAAGTAAATTATGCTTCCATATTCCTGTATTGACACACCTTAACATTATGGGCTACTTATCAATCCCTATTCATTGTGTGATGAGAATTTTGCTACCCTAATGTGCTCCAAATCATTCACATATCATGAAATCAAACAAATCCTTGCTCAAACCGAGCGAAAATAATGACTCAAACCCTTTAAATGAATGATGACAGAACTAACTAGTTGAAATAATCTATTGAATCTTATGTTATGGAGGTAACTATTATAAACTTTGAAAATTTACACAACTACACAGCAGACAATCACCAGGCTTTGGATCCTAATTGGTGGGAGTTGGAGGGTAGACTTTCTCTGGTACAGGTATCAAGAAGCAAGAAGTTCAGATAATGAGTTATGAGCTCTCGTCTGCTGTTCTCAGACTTTGTAATTTTTTTCATCTTCTAAGGCATGTAGTGAGCTTCACGAGAGAAGTAGCAACACCAGAATTGATGATACTCTCCCATCATTCCGTGCAATGAGCTTCACTAGAGAAATAACAACATAGCAACACCAGGTTTGATAATTTCCAAGTAGTTCGTTTTTTCAAATTTTTGAAATAAGATTATTAGCAAGTTCCTCATACTTAACTTTTAGCTAAATATAATAGATATCTTTATCTCAATTTTAGATTCCAGACATCCCAAAGAGAACGAAACAAATCTCAATTACAAATTCCAGACATCATCTCCTAGTTGAAGATTTTGAATTTATATTAAGAAGAAAAGACTGTGTGATGCTATAAATTAATTTTGAAAACAGAGATATGTGAAATCTCTCTCTGCTCCCTATGTTTAGCAGGAGTATTTGAATTCGCTGCACCCAAACATTCCCGAATATAAAAGATTTGGATATTCCAGAACAAGGAAAGAAGACAATCAATCCGTGTTATCTTGTACAACTTGATTGCTGGTGAACAAAGGCTCCCTTATTTTGGGATATTAACTCTGTTCATCTATGTTTCTCAAACTATAAGGCCAGCTTTAATATACATCAATCTCTCCAAATATAAAAGTTCTTCTTTACTATGGCATTCACGCTGTAAATACCCTGAAATTGAAGTAATATTGAGACTGAAAGAGTCTGTTTAATCTCGCAAGTGAATATTCAATTTTGAAAACACGTGGAATCCTTCATTACTCACTCTGTTCAGCAGGGAGCATTTGAATTCATGCAACCAAACACTCCCAAATATAAAAGCTTTGGACAGTCCATTAAATGGAGAGAAGACAATCAATGAGTTTTATCTTATAAAACTTGACCGCCAGCGAACAAAGGCTCCCTTATTTCGGAATATCAGCTCTGTTCGCCTGTGTTTCTCAAAATATAAAAGGCCATCTTTACTGTGTCGTACACACTGAAATATACTGAAACTCACCCAAAATTTAAAGCTAACATCTGATCCTGTGCGGAATGATATCAATTTTGAGAAACAGACATTTATGTATGTAGGCCTTCACTCGGTATGTTAAGCAGGGAATATTTTAGCTCATTGCAACAAAACATTCCCATATAAAATAAACAAGGCAATTAATGAATCTTATCTTCAACAACTTGACTGTTAGTGAACAAAGGCTCCCTCCTTTTGGCATAACTGCTCGTCTCTACTGCTTGTGCCCTGAATTTGGTCTCTGCTGTTGCCCTATAATTCGGATCAACCGTGCTGCCTCTGTAAGAAATAGCACCTGTTCCTCCTCCATAACCAGACTGACGTGCAGGATAGCCAGAAGGAGACACATATCTTCTTGTCGGCCCCCTGAGACCATCCTGAATGTCTCTCAACCCTTCAGCCCTGGTGGAAGTATCCTCGTTACTCCTCTCGCCAGACGCACTGGACAGAGAGCTGCCCACCGTAGGCGTACCGCTGAAAATATCATCAGATCCCCAAATCGCAAAGGCCTCTCTTCTTCCGAAAGAAATGCCAGGCTCCGATGAGAAACAAAATAAACACTAGCACAGGGCTACTCCAGAGCATGGTATTGAATTCTGCCTTAATTCTGCCTTGTGCACCGGGAGTTTCGATCTGTACACCCCAACATACCCATTGCCCAAACCGATCACAACAAGCCTGTCTCTGTTACAGGCAATCAGCGCCGGCGCGTCGCCGAGGTTCTTCGGACCCGGCGCAAACGCAGATGCAATATGATCCAAAGTAAAGAAAAACTTTCTCCGGGGTACTTACAAGCAAATAGCCCTTAATTGCCCTAACTACAACAGACCCTTCCCCTTCAATGTCAGACATCCTTTTACTCTTAACCCTACATTCAAAGTTTAGAACATCCCCCATAAGTGTTACCTGAATCAAATTACCTTCTGAAGTAAAACCATACCCTTTTGATCGCTCCGCAGCATCGAAAGCATAAGCTACGGCCCTGGCTCCGCTGAGGCCCTCACATTCCCCCGTTCGCACCGTCATGCTTCTTAAATCCAGTGACCCTGCACCCGTCTCCGTCAAGAACAGCAGCCTCTGCCTCAGAAATGCCAGCGGCCTACTGTTGCTCGAAGTCTCCGCTACTCCATACAACGTTCCATTCTCGCGAAAGACGTGAATTTTCCCTCGGCTCCCGATGCCAATAACGTACCGCATTTTACCGATCTGGTGCACCTCCAGCCCGACCACGGCCCCTAGCGGATTATCGCCCTGGCTGCTCTTGGACAGCACACGCACATGCTCCATGACCAGGGCATGCCAATCATCGCCCACCGCTGCTCGGCTTCGCTCACCCGTCTGCCGATTTCTTCCCGGACATTGTAGTAATTATTGGTGTTGCACCCAGGGATGTCCTGGAACTCCGACCTATGACATTCCAATATTCTGAACCGCCTACAACATTCTTCACACATTCTTCACCGATGATCCAATGGCTGGAGATTATTTCATCGTCTAACAATCGATCTAAGGGCGATCTAAGGGCCCATAACGAGACACGGTGGCATGGAGGGGAGTTTATCTCAGAGGGAACGCCTTACGGCGTAATTACCCTAATTGTAAAGACCAATAAAATTTATGGGTGATATTGACAGTTGAGATCCCCTGTATTCTATGGCTTCTTGTACAAAAATAGGGCACTATGTAAATTACATATTGATCGCACCTTTTGTCTATCATATAAAACCTTATCATACTATTTCCAATGACCTATTAAAATTTTCTTTGCAAGGAAATATGGTATACGATGACATAGAGAACAAAGTTTTAGGAAATGTTTTCACCGCAAATAAATGAACTTTCTCTTAAAAGCACGCCAAACTCGTGAAAATTCAAAATTTCTGTAAAATACATGCCAAACTCGCAGACAGTTCATGTTGTACCTTATCATGTTCCTTGAAAGCCTACATGCATGCAACAAAATAATTTTATCTTAACATTTGGTTGTGATGAATACTACCCTAATTATAAAGATAAAGAAAATCTCAATGGGAGATATTGACAGTTGATTGCCATAAAATCTACAGCTTCTCAACCAAAATATGGCGCTGTGTAAATAATAAAAAAATGGTGCTTCTGATCTCCCTCACAAACCTTTGGCATATTTTGTGAGTCAGATTGTCAAACTAGGGTTTCCAAACTAAAAAGAAATGATTTTTGAAGATGGGTTAGCATATCCTTTTCTTTTGTATAAATTCAGATTTATTGTATAGAAATTGACAATTTAACGTTTTGATTCTGTCGGGACTTAACTTTTCCTACCTTATCACCTACAGTTCCCTATCTAGTTCCATGGATGTAGATAAGTGAAATGAGCATAAGATGGTGTTCCAAATTCTACCATGTATTCATTCACTAGGATGAAAAGTAAATCCCCTAGAAGTGGATCCTATAAGATTTCCCATGACTTTTTCAATTTTCTCGTCTCTTTCTTCATATGCAGTCATCATTTACTTGCACCAAAGTTTTATTAATTTGAGTTAGAGGAAAATGATAAAGGAAAAACATGTTTTAGGCACACATTGCAATATTCCAGCCCCTGTTAATGTGGATTTCACTAGTAGTGAAGCTCAAGATATTTCTATGGTGATGCTAAGGATTGGTCAATTTGATTAAAGAAATTTGCATTCATTTATATGAGCCCTATTACATATATTTATCAGCACCCAGCTATACTTACAAGGATTGGTTTAACATAGCTGCAAAGGCAGAGATAAATTTATCGAAGAAACCTATATCTATTTATAAATCGCCATGAATGATCGATTTATCAGAATTTTGGAGGCACCCACAAACAATTATTCATCCACTATCAATAGAATGCAAAGAATGAACAAATGATTTCATAGGTACCCACCGAGATAGATTTCTTCGAATGAACCGCTGCAAAGTTTGCACCCCAATCTGTACTTATCTCCCACCAGTGGTTCCATTGAGATCCAGAAAATAATTTGCTTTGAAGAAATCGTAATTCCCTTGGCACCTAACATCCTATTTTCTATGTCGTTTCATCCTATTTTCTATGTCGTTTCCAATATGTTTTGGTAATTTTTTTGGGCTCTGTTATCCCATCTTGGTGTGATTCGCACAAAAGAAATGGATTCAGATTCATCCCATTTGATCGATGATGCCCGCGGGCTGAACATTCTACATTCTCCTCTCGAGTCAAATACTGAAACCCATGGAACGGCCGGCCAGGGTTTCAGACAGGCTGCTAGAGATCTCAGAGTTTTTGCAAGGAGCAGATGCATTGAAACTTCTTGTTTTAAAGGTAGTTTGCTCACGGCTTTGATTAGTGGAAATCCACGGTCATTTTTAGCGTATTTAGCACGCTTTGGGCGCAGATTGCGTCTCGATGTCGACCATGGTCGATCAAGTTTCAGGGCGACCTTATTATTATAAATCCCAAACACCTCTAAGAAAGTGTAGGTGTTTGTTTAGGGCCTTCAATTTTGAAAAGAACGAGGGAAGAAAAACAAACAAACAAAAAATTGGGTGGGAAAAAAACGCCGGCCTCCAAGGATTATATATATATATATTAGAATTTAGGGTGGAAATGGTTATGCATTCTTGGAGAAAAAATTCCATTTTCGCATCCTTGTTTCTATTAACAAAAACTATTGAATTTTGAGATAAAGTAAAAACTTTTACGATAGGTTGATTTGGGAATGTTAAATTAATGTAAACATTTTAATTTATTAAATTATAAATTATTTAGGGAATTTTTTGTTGCAACAATTTTAAATAATAAATGGAAACTTTTATTATTGTAAAGTTATAATATTATTTAAAATAAGTTAAAATAATATTTGAAATTTGAAATTTATATTGTGTTTTATTTTTTTCCTCACATTTTAAAAAATAGAGGGAAAAAATTATAATCTAAATATAAAAATAATAATAATATTTAATATAAAAGATAAATTTGTTTAATAATTTTAAGTTGGTTTTGATTTTATTAATTTTAAGTATTGATTTATAAATGACTTTTATCTTAATGTTTTAAATAAAGTGTCGAGGGTAAAATGTCAGGAGGAAGCGATGGTATCGAAAACCTTATTGCCTGTGGAAGGGTGTCGATGGTGGTTACGACTGAGGTTTTCCATTGGTTTACCTGAGGCTTTTATCTCCCGGTAAGGTCACTGGGTGCTTTATCTCTTTTTTGGTGTCCATAGGTGCGGTAGGATTTATCCAATTTTTTCAATGCCCTTGTCTTTATAGGGTGTATTATCCCGTGATTGCAAGGATTTTCTTGAGGTGCTTTACATGGGGTTTTTACTATGCTTGAGGTTTATCTGGCCTCTTGTTTCCCTTTTTGGTGTTTGTCGTGACTTTGTCAAGGGAAGTAGGGGCCCTTATGACTTATGTGGAAGATGTGGATTATGATACGGTGAGCCCCATATGGGATTCCATATTTGTCTCTAGTGATGTTGTGGTTTCTAGTGGGGGAAATATTTAGATTTCTCAGGTTGAGGTTTTGGGTTTGAACCCCTTGATTGGGTTATCTTGGAACCTTAGTCGCACTATCTCTAGGCAGTCCATATTGCTACCACTTGTGTTTCCATTGTGTCACTAATGACATGTGTTGGGTTTCCTTCTTCATCAAAGTATACCCATACTCCATCAGTCAGTGGCATTTCTCAAACCTTTCCCTATTTTTCAAATGACGGTTTTCTTCATTTGTCTAGGTTGATTCCTAGGGTTAATGGTAGAGGGTTCATATATCATACATCGAGTGATGTCTCTTCCACTTTCTTTATGCCCCAACAGGTGAACAATTTTGGTTGTGTCAAGGGTTTTGTATTGGGTGCATTAAACATTTCAGTTGATTGCACGGACGGGGGGGTGGTGCCTATGACTTCCATTAATCAGTCTACTCTTGTTGTGAATCCACTAGTTGGTCCTGGTTTGGATGCTTCTATTGACAGGATTTAAAGTGAAGAGATACAAGTCGATGGGGCTGCAGGTCTACCATCTATTATCAAGAAGAAGCTCTCGGCCATGAAAGGGGATATAAAATTGTTCCATATAGTCTATGTGTGGGGGATGAAGTGAAAATGGAAGGTGTTGCAGTCCTCGTTGAGTTTTCCCTTATGGTTCATGCTCGTGGGCAGAAATTTGATCTGGGTACAATTATAGAATGGTGAGACAGATGCATCTCCTCTATGGTCTTTGAGGTCCTTGATGTTTTTATTCTGTTTATGGGATGGATACAATTGTCCTTTTAGTCAAAGGAGGACGTGGGAAAGGTTTCTAAGGAGGTATGCTCTATTGACTACACACCAGTGATATTTAAATTATGGATGCCTCTCTTTAATGCTCGTAAGTGGAGGACGGATGAGATTCTAGCATGGGTGTGTTTCCTGGGTCTTCCTTCAATTATGTGGAATTTTCAGAGTTTCACAAAATTGGGAAATTCTTTGGGGCACTTTCTGGATGCAAACTACTTTTTTATGATGACTCACGTTTATCGTCATTGTCATTTTTATCATCCCCATCATCATCATTAATGTAATTTCTATCGTCATTGTTGTAATCATCGTCATGGACATCATCATCATTCATGCCATTATTGTTTTTGATGATGACCTAGATGAAAATGATGATAATGATGATGATGATGACAA
>APFE031136278.1:0-11476 GCA_000404065.3 Pinus taeda | reverse complement strand
TAAATGTGGTGTGTACATAACTGCGGATCTATCCCTTTCATATTAGGATAATCCCAGGAAAAAACCCCTTTATTTTTATGCAATACCTGGATAAGATTTTTTGCTATTCGCTCTCCAAATTAGCATTGATATTTAGAACTTTGCCTGGTTCGATCTCAATTGGTTTGCTGTTCTGAACAGTAGTTATCTAAATATGTTGGTCGTCTGTGTCCTTCAGGGGATCTTCTATGGTTTCGTTATCAAGAATTGCTTTCAACATCTAACACTCCATATTGGTTGGCTGATTTATAAATTGTTGATAACATATTTTTTCTGAATGGAGTTTGGATTTTCCACAGTGTTCATATTTTGTTGTTGACGTTTCGAGTCTGAACCTAGGCTCATCATCAGGACAAAATGTGTTCACATTTTGTCCTGATGATGAGTCTAGGTTCAGACTCGAAATGTCGACAACAAAATATGAACACTGTGGAAAATCCGAACTCCATTCAGAAATCACACCACAGTAATCTGCAATCTAAAACATATTCTTTAATTTGTTTTTTAAATTCTTGTGCTTCTGCTACTATGAGGGGTGAACGGATGCTCTCTTACAGGTACGTTGGTGGCTGCTTACATATTTTTACAATGCGAAAACTTGGCCTGGAAGGCAGGTATAACACCAGATTTTTTACAGCATCTCCCTTTGTGATAGTCATGCTACCTTCTCGGCAGCCAATATATGCATCAGCTGTTGCCAGCCAAGGTCATCCCAAAATCAA
Organism: Pinus taeda; assembly: GCA_000404065.3. Classification (NCBI taxonomy): domain Eukaryota; kingdom Viridiplantae; phylum Streptophyta; class Pinopsida; order Pinales; family Pinaceae; genus Pinus; species Pinus taeda. Next base: position 10,715 of record APFE031136278.1, on the reverse strand, counting down.
AGGATGCCATCCAACCTACTCCTTGGGTTTATAACCAAGAAGTCTACTGGATATTCCCATGAGTCAACAGAAACTGTAATATCTTGTAAAGTCCCTTCTGGTCTTACCACTGACCGATCAACAAGCTCTAATAAAGTGGTGGTTGGTTCTAAGGCTGTAATACCAAGTGCTTGACAAGTTTATGTTGTTAATATGTTAATGGTAGCTCCTAGATCAACTAGTGTGTTTGGAAAAGAGCGGCCATATATATGGACTGTTACTATGGGATTTCCAGGGTCTTCCTATTTTATAGGAGCTTCCTCTCCCAAGAGTAAATCGGATAAGGTTCCTACGACATGAATAGTGGGTGAGGTTTTTACCTTCCTCACAGGCCTTTTTACACATAATTCTTTGATGGTTTTGGCATAGATGGGAATGTCTTGAATAGCCTGGAGGACGGGAATCTTAATACACAAATTTTTTAGTTCCTCTACAAGATCAAAATTAGGATAAGTGATCAGTTTGGGTATCACTAGCCTTTCGGGGAAAGGAGGAGAAGTGACCATTTAAGTTTTTCAGGGTCATCATGTTGATCTATTTCTTCCCCTTGCTTTGATTCAATATTATTTACAAGTGGTGGAACATGTACAGATGATGGAATATGTATAGGTGGAGTTACAATTTCGATTGAAGGTTAGTCCCTGTTTTCCTCAGGGGTTATGACCCAACCTGACCTCAATCTGAGCTCATTACACTTTTTCTGCTCAATCTCATATTCTGTATTTTCAATAACTTGTACCAACTGGACTGGCCTATTATTAGGATTCAGGTTTGGTTGAGCTGGTAACTGTGGTCGTAGAAGAGGTTGAGAATTCTATTGTAATGTATAAGGAGCTAACAATGCAGTCTGAGGATGGGGGCCTATTCCCATAGGTATATTGGACATCCCTAAAGGTTGATGCCAGTTTGTAGACCAATTTGGGTTTTGAGAGGTGGAGGCAGGCCACTTGGATTGATAGGGATTGCCTTGCCAGATAGGAGTAAAAGGAAAATTGGCTAGCTATTTCTCGGGATAGGTTGTGCTGGCCAGGATGTCATAGGGAATGGTGGACTTTGCTAGTTTGGGTAGGGTGATTGGCCTTGCCAGGCTGCCCCAAGGTTCTGTTGTTGGTTAAACTGCGATGAAGGAAAAAATTGGGATGCGTCTTGTGACATACCTGTAGGTTTGGCTTGCCATTGTCAACACTGGTTCATCAAATATACCGATTTTGTTTCCTCATCTACTTCTTTGAATACCGCTTTCAGCCCGATTAATGATGGACATTGTTTAGTATCATGATCTTTAGTACAAATGGCACACGTATGAACCATGTCCAATGGGCATTCCCGTTGGCTGTGCTTCTTTCGACAACGTGGGCAAAAGATGGCCAAATTTTGTTCTGCTAAAGTTTTTTTTTGTTTGGCTTGTAGAACGTCTAGCATTGTTGTAAGAGTGCCCAGGATATCTGTCTTAAAATCTTCTAGGAGGTTGCCAATCTCCATTCACGTTATACCTCCACTATGTGGTTTTCTTCCTTTGCTCATTGGATCTCGGCTAGCCGCTCCTGTACGTGTGCTCCCTCACGAACATCTAATACACAAATAAATAATTTCATCATACTCTTCTTGAGAAATATCCCCTTTTCCCATTAAGTTTAGAGTTTCTATCCATTCTTCTTTCATTCCTTTAATCAATATAGCTCTTAGGACTTCTTTTGGTAGGGTAGTGTGTGGAGATCTCTGCAAATTATAATTAAATCATTCTACATATTCTTCTAGTGTTTCATTATCTTTTGCAGTCATCTTGAAAATCTCATCTTTCAGTTCCCTAGTTTTACAAAAGTCCTGGTATCTTTTAAGGAAGGAAGTTTTCATCTCGTCCCAAGAATTGATGGTATGCCCACCTAGACCCATAAACCATCTTAAAGCTTCCCCTTTCAAAGTGGAAGGGAATAATTTTAGTTTTTTGGGGTTGGTGGTATATTGGTACCCTCTATAGAGGACATCAAACTCAAATAGGAAAGCATCAGGATCCTATGTGATCATCCCATGAAAGGTTGGAATGTTTTGCAGAGGAATAGCCTTCATAGGGGCACTAGCCACCTGGTCAACTATGGGGTATTATAATGTCAAGGTTTGACCTTGGGGTGGTTGTTCTACCATTTGATCAAAGATATGCCAATAATATTCAGGGATATCAAGGGGTGCTTCCGTAATAAACAGAGAGTTAACAACCCGAGCTATTTTTACAACACTCCCTAGGTTTGGAATCTCAGGAGATCCTTGTTCAGACAGTTGTGGCTCTGCTTCAGAAACCCCACTAGTTTCTCCTTTTCCTTCTTGTAAATTACAGGATTTTCCCTCCTATAGAGGATCAGAGGGTAGGCTTAGTGTAGCTTGAAAACTCTGATCCGATCCTCCTACTTGGCTTTGAATCTCAGCATGAGCTGCAGATGGTGGGCCTGCTGCTTGAGGGATGGCAATAGAACTTTTTCTAGGTATAGCCTGGAATTCTACTGATTCTTGAGACTATGCTCTTCTTATGATTTCTTCTATAAAGGTCGTTCTCCCAAGGTTCACCGATCCTTTGGGTTTTGTGGATTTTGGTAAAGGATTCTGTTCTTTTTGTATCTTTTTATTTCTAGTCATTCATAAAACAAATTCCTATTTAACCTCTAAAATTTTGCTGTAAAGTAGGCAGGTAATCAAGCACTTTACTTGCTAGGTACGTAGGTTCTTACCTTCCATTTTTAAAACCCAATTCTCTCACAACAAAGGAATAGAATTAATCACTTTGAACACTCTCCACGGAAACGATGCCAAAATGTTGGCTCACTAAGATGTCCTTTTTACAGGCAGTCTTAATCCCTACATTAGTTATCAACCTGAGGTAAGTCTTTCTATTTCAAGAGTGTCAACACAATATGTGCAGTGAAGTTAGAGGTTATCTAATGATGAATCGTTGCAATCATTAAAGTCCAATTCTTCAATCCAATTCACACAACTCTGCAAAGAAACTATCTATGAAAGGAATGCTCACAACACCCTATGTAATTCTATACAACTTTCCGGAACCAATTGGAACTTGAGTGCAAATGATAATTACTCAAATAAGCTTGAGACTATTCACACTTTAACCAATTAAAGCAACAATGATTATCGAATGACACTAATACTCAAATCGATCTGTATTATTAAATAGAAACAACAATTGGCAATTGAACACCAATCAGTAAGTGAACAACAACAATTATAGAAGATTCCTAAATGATAAACATTTTATATTGCAATCTGTAGAAGTTACTCAATCTTGTCTCTTAAGATATATGATAACATTCATTCAATCTAAACAACAATCAAGCATACATTCACTCATTTCAATCAAAGCGCATACTTAAGTCTATCTCGCAATTTCCGTATAAAGCTAAGTGAACGGGAGTATAGATCAATGTCACCAATCTTCAAGATAAGCAAAAGAGCTAAACATTAAATCAAATGCAAGGAATGAATGTAAACTATAACATGGAGTAGCAGAACTTCTTGTGACTGGGTCTAGAGTCGCCAGAAGCCTCTACTTAATAAAAACTCAGAATACGGAGATGTATCAAGCACAACCTTCTTTCATTAACTTCAAAGTAACAACTGACAGAGTCACTGAATTAGCATCATTTTTACTTCAAAGAGAATAATTACATATCAAAAGTCTGAACTGTCATCTAGTTTCCTTTCAGCCTTATATAACATAAAAGGGAAACTTGGATAACAACGAATCCTCAGGATTAGGAGATCCTGAGGATTTCACAATATAAAATCTGATTATATGATAAAACAGGAGTACTTGAACTGATCTTCTGCTTCACGTCGTGGATTTTCCCTTTATGGCCTCGTGCTGTCCTGCCAACTGAATAGCTTTTGCCAATTGCATCTCTGCATACAAATATAGCAAAGAATCAATTTTTCATAGTAAATTCGCATATTCTATCACTAACTAGTTTCTTCCAACTTTGAATAATATTTTCCTCATTTTATTCTATAAATAGAGATAATATTATAAGGATGATCGATAAATGAAACATTAAGTGAAGAGAAATCATAACTTTTTCTTGTCTCAACAGCATGCTGACATAGTTTATGTTTTACAACATTTAGAGGCTCCTCTAGGGATGATAAAAACAAAGTAAAGATTTCTAAAATTGAAGGCTATAAAATTATGCATTTTGAATCAATTTTTGTCTTGGAAAGATTGAAGATGTGTCTTGTTAAATTTTTTAATGGAGGATGAGGCACATAAGGTTATGGAAGAGTTTCACAAAGAAGATTGTGGAGGCCACCATTTTTGGAAAGCCACAACAAACAAGATTTTGAGAGTTGGTTTTTACTAGCCCACATTATTTGTTGATGTTTATAAAAGGGTAGCAAGTTGCCATGAATGCCAAATATTTGAAGGAAAGAGTAATATTTTACCCTTGCCCTTGAAACCAATTGTAATTGGAGCACCTTTCCAGTAGTGGGGTTTGGATTTCATTGGAGAAATTCATCCATCATCTTTAGCCCAACAAAAGATGGATTTTTATAACCACAGATTAATTTACAAAGTGGATAGAAGAAATACCAACTAGGTAGGAAATAAACACAATCATCATTCAATTTCTGGAAGGTAATATCCTCTCAAGATTTGGTTGTCCTCATAGAATAATCACAGATAATGTTGTTGCTTTCAAGTCCAAGAAAATGATTGAATTTTGTCACAAGTATCATATTGTACTCAGTCACTCTACTGCATATTACCCACAAGGTAATGGTTTAGCTGAGTCTTCTAACAAGATTTTGGTGAATATTATAAAGAAATTGCTGCAAGAAAATAAGAAAACATGGCACAAGTAGCTGATTTATGCACCGTGGACTGATCAGGTAAACACTAAAAAGTCAATTGGTATGCCACCTTTCGAACTAGTGTATGGAACATATGTTGTTTTCCCTTTTTCCTTGGGAATTCCAGAAATCAAGTTGTTGTAGGAAGTAGATGTATAACCAAATGACTTGTAAAGGAGGATAAATCAGATGATTCAATTGTAGCAAACAAGAGAGGAAGTGTATAACAATACTCATTCAATCAAGGATAAGATGAAGAACATTTTTTATCGGAGGACAAAGGCTGAATACTTTCAGGCTAGTGACTTGGTTTTAAAGTGGGTTGCTCAGAATGAAGTCAAGGGTAAACATGGAAAATTTGAAAACCTTTGGAAGGGACCATTCAAGGTTGCAACATTCCATGGGAGCAATGCATACTTATTGCGGGATTTGACAGGAGAGTTTCTTGCTGGAGGGCCTATAAATGGCAAGTTCCTCAAGCATTATTTTATTTGAAATCAACTGAATTTGATCATTTCATTGTATACAACCATCCAATTTCTAGTATTGCAGGTGTGGGAAGTTGTCACTGAAATTTGAAGCCCAAAGAGAAGGCCCTAAGATTTTGATGAGCTACTGCCAATTTTTCAAAATGTAATAAGCCACGAGTCAGTTTTGAGCCAGTTTTGAGTTGAGTCAGAGAGTCAATAATTCCAAATGGTTAGGCACATGGTCTATGGTGTTCTTGGAACCTCATAGGGAGGATGCCATCCCTATTGGAGAAAACGTTAGTGTCCTATATTATAGTAGTCAAAAATCAGTTTTGGTCTTGTCAATTTATTCTGAAAATGTGTAAGGGTTAGGCTATGATCTTGTAGAGATCAAGATATTGGTATTAATGTAGAATAAAGGTTTCATCATTGATTTAATTATTTCAAAATATCTGAAATATCATGTAAGTAGTTATTAATCCCCTAAGAAGTTAAGTTAGGAGAGTCTAAGGTCATTTCTCACAAAAAAGTCATGAGTGAGGTCATAATTGTCTTGTATTATTATCATTCACACAAATTTGTAGGGTCAATATGGTAAATTAGAGTGTCAAGTCACATTTTTCCATGACATCACACTGGTACAATAATTAGGAGATGTGTTGCGCTTCTCACAGTTGTTGTGCATTCATCTTTGAGGTTCAAAATTGTAATCATCACCCTCTAAACACAGATTTATCCACCTTGGGATTTCAAAGGCTTGTTTAACTTCCAAAAATACCATAGAGCCTTTCATTTTTCCATATAGATCTTTCCATACATTGCTTTGGGTTTTCTACACAAACATTGTAGGGGAAGCGCTGCACACACAGGTTGGTGTTGTGCTCACAGTCAAGTGCTGTGGTTTTCAAGCCAATGGTTAATCACACATTCCAGGCACCAATTCCACATTTCCTTCAATCATTAGTCTTACTTTTTGTCATATTTGTTTCTATATATTGAGAAAAATGCCTTAAAGACCCAACAAAACTAGAATTTTAAATCTCGTTGCATATCCTGTAGAATTCATTGTGTTATTCCTCGGTGCCGTGTTTTTATGTTGTCACCCCTTCAAGTTCCCAAAGCTTTGTTTTCCACCTATAAATTTAAGATTGATATTCCTTTCAAGTGTCTGAATCCTTGTGCCTTGTTGCTGCCACCTTCAAAGATCAAGAAATACTCTTCCTTTCATGCATTGCACTACTTGTTGCACTTGTGTTTTTCTTTTTTTTTCCACCATGAGTCAACTGTTGTTTTGGGTTTTTAGAAGTGATTTTTTTTCTTCCGAGTCTTCTATATAGGGTTTTTCATCCTGAATTGTCATAAAACCCTAATCTAAAGCTCTATTACATCACTACCACCATACTGTTGCACTTAATATGCATGCACTGAAATTGCACTCAGAAACCCTAGAGTACATCTATATTGTGGTAATCATGACAACCAAAGATATAAAGAAACACAAGGGAGGATACATTGTTAGGTTTGAACCCTAAGACCTCACCTTGATCAACTCAAAACCAATAATTAGAGTTGCATTTGAACAAGTTGGTTGCATTAGATTCTGTGAGAAGATCCAGGGATATAGATTACAACTTACTAAGGAGTTTGCTTTGAATTTCACTGGGTTGGATGTTAATATTGGAGATCTCACTTTCCTGGTGTCAGATGTCACCATCTCACCTACAAAAAAGATTCCTATTCAAGGAGATCAATAGTTCAAGGGCATGCCTCTTGACATAGCCAACTATAAAGATTTATTCAAACCAAAGTACAAGAAAGTGGTGTATGGAGCCATTGCACCAAAAGAATAATTGCTTGAACCCTACAACAAAATTTAGAAGGTGATACAAAGGTACTTTACTTGTGAGGAAAGGTTTGGGAGGATCTATCAGTACCATTTCAAGCTTTTGATGCACTTCATAGGAAAGAGGCTTTGAATCTGCCCCTTTATTCATTTAGAAGTCTTAGAAATATGGAAGAAAAAGTGAAAGGTAAACAAAGCCAAGTGGAATAGAATCTTTTCCACTTCACTTTGACAAAGTTGTTGGTGGTAGAAGAACTGAATAAGTGGAATCAAACATGGCAAGCATTTTTAAACTCATCCAAGTTGACATTTGACTTACCAACTAGCTCTTGTTGTAATAAGGACACACCATCATCGGTGGAAAGAGATATATAATCACCAATTGGAAGTTCTATGAAAAGGCCATCAATTGTTGTAGATTCATCAGAAAAGAAGCAAGGTAAAAAGTTGCAATTTTCTCCTAAAGTAGTGGAGGTTTCCAAGAATCTAACCACTAGAGCCACTGTAAATAAACTACCCTTGCAACAAACAATTGAGAATCCATTTGAAACTTTAGAGACCATACCAGAAGATGATATTCCTGATGATAAATACAAGGAGATTTTAGAACTACAAGAGAAATTGAAGAAATGACACTTGGTCATTTCCCAATTACAACGTGACAACATGGAATTAAAGAAAATTGTTTTGGATACCTACTACTAGTGAAACTAAACCACTAAAAAAGGAAACTCCATCTATAACTAAGTCTAAAGGCAAGGAGAAGATAGTGAGAGAGGACATTCAAGAGGTAGAATCCCCATCAATTAGAGTCACTAGGTCTTTAGCTAGAAAATTGCAAATATAGGAAGTAAAGTCAATACAAGAAGAGAAGAAAACTGAGATAGATGAGGGGAAGCAACTTTAAAAGGTTGAGGAGGTAGTTGAGGAAAGGCCATAGTGAAATTACTGAACTTAAGGAGTAGGATGAAAGGGTTAGCAAAACGATTTATGATCATTTGAACATATGTGAGCCAACAATGGAAAATGGCAAGTATATTCTGAAAATGACTCTTCCTTTGCATAGGCAACTAAAAGACATCTGCGGACATAACCTCACTTTGAGGAAGGAATTAAGCACTGCCAAGAAATAGTTGCATGAAATTCAAGAAAAGGACAGAGGTAAGCTTGACTTGTTGGTTGAAGCAACCAAATTATGAGCATTGCACAAGTAAAACAAATCAGTTTTGTCATTTTTGGTTTTTTCCCCAAGTATGCTAGTTGAATGGGGTTGGATAAAGAGGTTGAGAAGTCATATTTTGCATGAAATCCTCCTAGAATCATAGTTAGTTAGAGTTCTTAAGTAACTTTTACAAAAGAAGCAACTCACACAACAATTGTTCACTTTCACAAGGCATTAGGGTTTTGATGTAAGGATGAAGTTTTGTCATCTTTTGGTGAATAGGGACTTGAAAGGGGATTTTAGCATTGCCAACATCATCAAAAGGTTCTGTACCTTGCTCAGAGACCTCAACATTGATCAAAACCATGAAGGACAGGTTGCATTGTGCTTTCATACAGGTGTTGCGCTTTTCGATGTAGGTAGAATTTTGAGAGATGGAAGCTCTTCAAAATGAAAGGAGGTCTCTGTTGTGCATTGCAAACAACCCCCCATTTCATATTATTTTTATTCACAAAAACATTAAAATATGAAATGGGTCCCTTTAGAAATAAAATTGATATCAAAACTTTTCTTTCTAAAAAGTCCGATAATCAAAGGAGCGCTTACAAATGAACCTTAAAAGCAATATTTATTTAAAAGCGGAAATAAAGCGAATATAAGGTTTTTGCGATAAAGCGATCGCAAGATCGCATATCGCAAAAAAATAAACAATGCACCAAATGACATATGGCCTTCCCCCGATGCGATAAAGCTATCGGCGATATCGCAATCGGCAATCCCCTTATGTGCACCACTAATACACCGCATGGTAAAGCCCCAATGCGATAAAGCTATCGGCAATATCGCAATCGGCCCCGCTCCTTTATTTTTGTAAACATATGCGGATATGCCATTTCGCCGATGCGATGTCGCAATCGACAATCGGCGATCCTCTTGTCTCATCCTTAATGCCTATATGCCTTTCGCCAATGCGATATCGCAATCGGCGATCAGCGATATTCAAATCATTGTTAAAGCCATTCATGCGCTCCCTTCCGATGCGATGCGATAAGGCACGGTTCTCAATGCAAAAGCCGTTAAAGTGATTGGAGAGCCCAATTTATTGATAATTAAGGCATAATCACTCCCACTCGGCCGCCCATACGCCCATTGCATGCTTTAAGAGATTTTCAACCAAATTTGGGAATAATGGGCATTTATAAGGTGGCAGGCCCTATACGGTTACTTAATGAATCTCTGTCCTGAGATCTGCCTATAGATTGTCTCCGCGCCATTTGATAAAAGCATAATATATTAACGTTCATCTTTTACATTTTGCTATCAACTCTGAGTTTTACTATTATCTCTGTGTTACGCCGAATTCTCTTCTCTGTGCCGAATACAGTTTTACAAAAGGATTCGGACATGATGGGTAAAAAGTCCAAGAAGGTTGCAGGTGCTTCAAATCCACCAACTGCAGGGCAATCGGTGCTAAATAGAAAAAAAGGCTTAATATCCGACACAACATGCGCAAGCCTAGCCAGGACAACTTGGCAAGGAACTTATGATTTGATGGAGGCCGAAAAACCAACACAGACAGCAGAAGAAGCAACCGCGGATTCACCAAAAAGGTCGGAAGGTTCTCTTAAGGATTTGGCAGATTCCTTCCTCCATAGGATTGCAGCAAGGGAGCAAATTCTCCCGTATACTGATGTTGTCAAATGGGCAATTGAAGAAATCCCCATCACTGATAGAACTTTCATCACAAAAGATGGGAGAATTTTTGGGTCATTTAAGCCTGAAGATCTGAGGCAAATGTATCATTTGCCTAAGCCGGAGAAGATATATAATAGCGCCTTTCTGAAACAATGCAAACAAATACGAGATCGAGTCTGAACCTGTCAAGGAATGGAGGCAGAATCCAAATAAACACAAACATGAAGCCTCCGGTAAGTACTCAGTCGCCTCTTTGTGTTCTCCTTATTGCTATGCCGGTATAATGATGTGTAGATTGTGGGGTTTGCATGACTCTGCCGTTTTTACCATTGAAATAGTTCCTCTCATGGAAGCGGCAGTAAACAGCACTATTATGGATTGGGCCACTATTCTTTCAGATAAGCTAGCATTAGCTGTCAGTGACTTTAGGAACAAAACTAGAGTCACTGAGAGGAAAATTCCCCTGTTCTACTATAGTGCATATATCTTGGATACTTTGTGTTTTAATTCTGAATTCCCTATTCTTGGCTGGAGGTGGACCGTACAGGACCCCTCGCCCATTCACATTTATCATCGCAAGATGTGGAAAACATCTTATAAAAACCACATGTATCAGATTTGCAATGGTTTCATGGTTCCTGTATATTATGCAATT
>APFE031136275.1:0-11748 GCA_000404065.3 Pinus taeda | reverse complement strand
CCCCCCCCAACAGTTACTTCTGCCACACATGTGAGATTCGATCTAACTTTTGAGCCCTCCTTTGACCTTCACTTGACTTTTCTTTACTTCAAGAGCATGAGGATTACCCTTGGTGACCTTCGCTTGACCTTGTCTCCTTTTCTCCAAGATCGAACTTGAAGATAAAAACCCTAGGTATTGTTGTAGAAACCCTAGTTCGACTTACTACGTGTGAAGGAAAATAGCCCAAACAAAATATCATCTTCATCCTCTTCTTCCTTCACTACCTTCTCTTTCCTCTTCCTTCACTAGAATGAGTAGTGAATGAATGTGCTTCAAGTGGAACAAGTTATCTTCTATTTATAGTCTTCTTCAAGAGTGGATGTGGCTCTTCCTTTAGGCCAACTTCCCAATTTCCAAGCTGGCTTGGTCTTAAAGGGTATCTGTACATTTTTTAAAACAAAAATAATTTTCTTTACAAGTTACAATGTGCCTAATGGGGTCTTTAACTTATGACAATTACTCTTTTGACTTCTTGACCTAGGATAAACCCTAAAAGCACTCAATAGGTGCTTCACCTATAAAATAAGACCTTGAGCATGAAATCCATGCTCCAAAAATAATAATAATAACTTTTCTTTCATTTTATAATTTACAAGAATCAAAATTACATTTCATACATACGAAGACTGAACCTAGTTACACATTTTTCAAAAAGCGAGCATCCATTTTTTAGCAGATCGAGGAAGGGAATAATATCTTGGTAAAAAGGCCTTACTCCTTCAAGGAGCATGAGAAGTTGGGTCACTTATCTATGTTTTCTGCATGGAAATTTAGGTTGGATATCATAGCTAACAACAATGATTTCTTGGACTTCATTTAAGAAATACTTCCTTTGCTGTAAAAAACAAGCATATGAAATGTGGGTTAAAAGAAAATAAAATTATAGATGATGGTTTACAAGATAATCTGCTTGTGTGTGTTATAAATTTGAGAAGATCAAAGGACATATATGATAAGATTACAGGCATGTATGAATTCATAAATTTGAATGAAATCATCTCTTTGAAAGATCAACTCAAAGACACAAATATGAGCAAAGGAGAATTTGTGCAATAATACATTATGAGGATACTTTATCTTAGAGATCAACTCTAGAGAATTAGGGGAAACTCTACCTGACAAGGAATTAGTGATTGTAAGGCTTAGAGGTCTCCCTCCCAATTGGGAAACCTTCATTACTATTATAAGAAATAACAACAACTTCTTGTCTTTTGATGAACTTGTTAGAAATCTCACTCAAGAATAATTAAGGATGATATCAAAAGGAAGAATTCAAGGATCAAATGAAGGAGATCCCTATGCCTATTTTGCTCAAGGAAAGAATAAGAATTCAAAGAAAATAAAGGGAAAATTGTCTAAATCAAGAAAACCTCCTCAATCCAATCAAGATTTCAAGGAATCAAGAAGGTGAGATAGATATTTTGAGTGATAAAATTGTCATCAAAAGGGTCACTATGCTTGATATCATTTCAAAAAGAGAAATGCTCAAGGAATAAACTCTTCAACGTCCTACAAAAATAGTGGCTTCAACAACAATTGGTCATATGAAAGGAGAGATGATAGAAGAAGGAATGAAATAAAAAGAGTCTCCCGTGATGATCATGATGATAGCTATCATCCTCCAAAAACGCCAATCAACTCCAAGTATGAAGGCAATGTAACTAATCAATCTGAATATATTCTTATTTCAGCATTAGCTAGTTCATCTCCTCCAAACCCTTGGGATAGTTTGTTCGACTTCTCATCACTTTTCTGCATATGAAGAGGTTCTCTCTAATTTGGTAGAGAGGGAGACAATTTTTTTCATTATTCTTGGTCACAATGTAGAAAACCCTATAGATTCATAAGCCTATGGAATATACTAAAGCAAAAGACAATAATATACTTCTACTTTCAGCCAACTGAAGCCAATAGATCGATGAAACAATATGATCAAGAAGAAGATAAATTAGTGGCACATAAAAAAATATGGATATGGAGAAAGACACTGCTCAAAACCCTGCTATCTTAATAGCATATATCAAAAATATGAGTGAATATACAAAGCTTGTTCCCACTAGAACAATTCCCATACAAATATGCTCAGCTCTCTCATCTCACAAGCTATCTCTTGGCCAACACTTAGAAAATTTTACATCTCTCCAAGCCCCTAACCTCTTGCGTAATTCCTAGGATGTATAACCCATATTTAAATGGAATTCATGCTTGCAAACTACACAATCAAAACATAGGATCAATATCTTATGCATGCATGATATTTACACTCCAGTAAATAATATCACTGATAGTACATTGTGCTTGCACTCTAGTCTCAACAGGGTTTTTCTCTGAATTAACATGCATGAGTTTCTGATGAGGGAATCTTCAATTAACTGGAGTAGCACTAGTGGATGCATTAGTGCACCAAGTGACTATTAGTCCTCTCTTAGTTCCAAAAACAATTTAGAGCTAATTTGACTAAACTTAACTTAGTAAACTGAGTGATCTAATTTCCAACTCAATTTAAACTCATACTAGACCCCTAAAGCTTAGGGAGAACATATACATGACTATAGAGAGACTTCCAGCTTGAAATTCCTAAGCTAATTAAGTTAATTAAACTTAATTAACTATTTACAAGTTTCTATGAGAATATAATTCGATTTGAATTCTTAGTTTAATTCAAGGAAAAATTAAACTAGAATTTCTTGTTGCCATTTCTCAACACTCCCTCTCAACAAGAAAGAGATTATCAGCTACCCTGATCATGTCTTTGTGAAACTTGAATTTACATCTTGAAAATGACTTTATCAAAATGTCACCATCTCACTCCTCCGTGGGAATGTACTCTAACAGCATAATCTGCCTCCATACACAATCTCCAAGATGATTATATCGGATATCAATATGCTTGGACCGATCATGAAAAAATGGATTTTCATATAGTTTGATAAAACTCTGATTATCGTAGTAAATCACAGTTGGATCCATCTACTAACCAAACAAACCAACCAGGATCTTCCTCATCCAAATGGCCTCACATGTTGCCTGACTCATAGCCATGAACTCTGCCTCTGCTTAACTGGGTGCAACCGATCTATGTTTCTTTCTATACCAAGAAACTGCCAGTGACCCAATACTGAAGATCCCTCCTGATGCGCTTTCTCTTGGACTCCCTGCTCAATTTGCATCGGTGAAGCCTTGAACCTTCACTCCCTCTATATGATTTTAACATAATCCATACTGAGAAGTGCTGCTGAGGTATCTCAACACATGCTTTGCCACATTCCAATACAACTTGGCAGGCCTAACCATCACTTAACTAAGCTAGTTAACTACATAGCACATATCTAGTTCAGTGTTCACCAAGTACATGAGTAAAACCACAAGCTCCTTGTAAATAGTAGGTTCCACTACCTCTCCTGAAGTAGGATCCTCCTTCCTCTAGTTACCTGCTAGAGGAGTCTCCATGGGTTTGCTACTCTCCATGCAAAATCTCCTGAGTATCTCTTTGGCATACTTTCCCCGATACACAAAAAACTCCCCATTTCCTTGTCATACCTCCATGCTAAGAAAGTAATGCATATGTCTCATGTCTTTCATCTCAAACTCTCTTGCAAGTTCCTCCTTGTAAGACTTGATCAACAAATTATCACTTGTTAGTATGAGATCATCAACATAAAGTACAATGATCAACAGTTTACCTTCCACCACTATATGGTTCAGGTTTTCATCCACTTCACTCTTCGTGGAGCCCAACCTAGTGAAGTAGTTATCTATGCTAGTGTACCAAGCACAAGGTGCTTGCTTCAGCCCATACAATGCTCTCTTGAGCTGGCGCACATGTGACTCACAGTCAAAGGTTTCAAAACCTTCACGCTACTCTATGTACACCTCTTCCTCAATCATGCCATTAAGGAAGGTTGTCTTCACATCCATCTGATGTATCCTCCAACCCATCTGTGCTGATAGTACCAATATAGATATGATCGAAGAGTACCTTGGACTAGGAGCAAAGGTCTCATCATAATCAACCCCCTCTACCTTTGAAAAGCCATGGGACACAAATTTAGCCTTATTCTTCTCCACAATAGCATCTACAACTTTCTTTACCTTGTAAAGCCAATGAGAGCTCACCATTAACTTGTCCTCTAGTCTTAGGACCACATCCAAAACACTTTTTTGAACTATAAATTCATACTTCACCATGGCATCGACCCAAACCTATTGTTCCGCTACTTCCTTAAATGAAGATGGATCTGTCACAACACATTCACCCATAAGAGCCATGTATCTAGTGTACCTCTCAAGTGACCTCCTATGACTGTGCTGAGAAGTGGGTGCTCCCACATTCTCCTGTGCATCATCCAACAATCTGTTAACCTCTCTAGTGTGCTTTCTTCCCTCTCTGGAAGATTCTATCTGAGTGGATGCCTCCACTCTCAGATCCTCTTCATGTGGCTGATCCATATTAATCTGAGGCTCCTCAACCTTAGGAGCTAAAATCTCCTCATTCATATGTAGCTCAAGCTCCCTCTCAAGGGAAACTCGCATGGCATTCTCCTCATTGAATCTGACATCCTTGAGAACCACTGTCATCCTACTAGTTAGCAAGTACACCTGATAATTGTGAGGTGTATCATTGTACCCCACAATATCCCCAACTCTATTGTAGGCTCAAGGTTCTTCTATGCATCTTTGGTCACATGGAAATATACCAATGACCCAAAAATCCTGAAGTATCATCGGGTGTCTTCATCTCAAGTATCCTCTGGTGTCTTTATCTCAAGTATCCTCTGGTGTCCTCATCTCAAGTATCCTTTGGTGTCTTCATCTCAAGTATCTGATGTGGGCTACGGTTATAAACATAAACTGATGTGTTGCATGCCTCAACCCACAAGTGTAGTGGTAGGCCCTAATCATGCAACATCACCCTTGCTGCCCCTACTATGCTTATGTTCTTCCTCTCATCTACCCCATTCTATTGAATGTTGTGGGGTGTCGTCAACTCCCATTTAATCCCTTCTATTGCAGAGAAGTTCTTAAACTCATTTGAGACATACTCACCACCATTATCACTCCGTAGAGATCTAACCTTCTTTCCTGACACTTTCTCCAACAATTCTTTAAAATCACAAAACTTTGTGAAAGTTTGATCCTTTTTCTACATGAAAATTATTCAGCGTTTACGAGTCATCAATAAATAGAACATAATACTTGTATTTGGCTATGGATGTTGTCAAGAATGGTCCACACACATATGAATGGACTCACTCTAAAACAGCCTCTACTCTACTATCTATGTTGTGAAAGGAAGACTTGGGTATATTTTCTCAAAGAACACCTCTTGCATGTATCAACTTGCTTAAGTATACCTTTGGGAAGACCGGTAGATATCTGCTACAATATCTTCAAAGCCCCATGATGTAAGTGGCCCAATCACATGTGTCACAACTCACCAACATCTCATCTCTACACCCTTTTTTCTTTTTTTCTCAAAGCAACACACTCCTCTACTTCCAAATTATAAATATTCTTCACCCAAATCCCTATATTCTTTACTTGACCCATGGTTATGTGTCAAAGGAATGCCTTTCCTTCTGAGAATATCACATCATAGTCTTTATACTCAAGCATGGAAATGGATTTCAAGTTCTTCTTCAGCCCAAGCACATACATAACATTCTTGAAGGTGAGTGGATCCCCATGCTCCCTCCTACTCCTTGCTATGATTCTATGGAAACTATTTAGGTGAGTAAGGTGGGTACTATGTGAGGTGGTAGTGGAACCTCCCCAGTCTCATCGTCTCTATAGCGAAACGTTCCATCGCTCATGGGTTATAAGATCTTGTAATAGTGCTTACGAACAAATTAATCGTGCCCAATCTAGTAACATTATACTTCTTGTCGTCACCCATCTCGATATGCATCTGGAGATCTTTCTCTTCCAGGTTACTAAATAACAATTTATCACCAATCATGTGGAATGAAGCTCCACTGTATAAGTACCATACACTTTCCATCATTGATGACACCATGTATGCAATGAGGGAAAAGTCCAATTTGAATTGAGAGGTCAAAGCCTCACCCACCGTTCCTCTTGAGGATGTCATATTAGACTTTTTGAGTGGAAAGTTTGTAGTAAAATGGCCCAACAAATGACCATGAAAGCACTTAACTTTTGTGATGTCTTTCTTCTTACCTCCATGATAAGAATTTGATTTGGAATGAGAAGCTTTCCCTTTCCTCTTCTTCACCTTAATCACTAAGGCACAATTCTCTTCATCATCAGTCTTTGATGAAGAGTCATCCTTGGTGTTCCTCGTGATCTCCTCCTACATCAAATCTGACCATAGTCGTTCCCAATCCAGCATCTTCTCCCAACCATTGACAGAGTCCTGATAATTATGCCAACTCTTTTGGAGTCCTAAAAGAGCAAGACTGACCATATCATCCTCGGAAATCATGAATCCAACACATCCAAGTTCATCACGATATTGAGTGAACTTGGAAGTATTTTGGAATAGTCTTACCATTCTCCATTTTGACTTTTTGAAGTTTGTCCTTTAGTGCCAATTTCCTTTGGTCACTGTCGTTTTGATACAAGTACGTCAATGCTTTCCACATAGCAAACAGAGTTTCCTTCCATGGAGACTCGAGACAATGTGGTCTCGAACTCCCTCGAGGATTATATACTTTGCCTTTGCCACATACTTCTTCCATTCGACCAAATTTTGTGTATCTGATGTTTTTTGCTTAGGAATTTATTAATCAAATAATTCCTTCAAGCCATTATCCTCTAGAATATCCTCCATTCTATCCCTATAGGCTATAAAATTTGAGCTTCCTTCCAAGGCATACTCGAGTTGCAAACCGTAGAATTCCATCTATCATTCCTAAACTATATATTGAAAATTCAAATTTCACCTGTAACCCAAAAGTCAAAACTTCGAAATATCCTCTAGTATATTGTTCTCAGCTTCGATACCATGTAGAAAATCCTATAGATTCACAAGCTCGTGCAATGTACTAAAGCAGAAGACAAGAATCTATTTCTACTTTCAACGAGCAGAAACAAATAGATCAATGAAAACAATATGAACAAGAAGAAGATAAATCAATGACACTTAACACAAGATGTATATGGGGAAAGCCACTGTTGAATACCACGCTATCTGTATTGCATATATCATAAATATGAGTGAAGATACAGAGCTTTTTCTCACTAGAAGAATTCCGCACAAGTATGCTCAACTCTTTCAGCTCACAAGCTAACTCTTGGCCAACGCTTACCAATTCTATAGCTCTCTAAGACCCTAATCTCTTGCATAATTCCTAAGATGAATAGCTTGTATTTTTAAAGGGAATTCATGATTCCAAAACTATGCAATCCAAACATAGGATCAATATGTCATGAATGCATGATATTTACAGTTTAATAAATAGTACCATTGATAATAAATAGTACCATTGATAGTACATTGTGCCTGCAGTCTAGTCTCAACTGGTTTTTTCTCTAAACTTACATGCATGAATTTCTTATGAGGGAATATTCAGTTAACTGGAGTAGCATTAGTGGATGCATTGGTGCACCAATTTACTATTAGTCCTCTATTAGTTCCAAAAACAATTTAGAACTAATTTAATTAGTCTCAACTAGTTTTTTCTCTAAACTGACATGCATAAATTTCTTATGAGGGAATATTCAGTTAACTGGAGTAGCATTAGTGGATGAATTGGTGCATCAATTTACTATTAGTCCTCTATTAGTTCCAAAAACAATTTAAAACTAATTTAATTGAACTTAATTACTGAGTGATCTAATTTCCAACTCAATTTAAACTCATATTGGACACGTAAAACTTAGGGATAACATATACATGACTACATAAAGACTTCCAACTCAAAATTCCTAAGCTAATTAAGTTAATTAAACTTAATTAACTATCTACAAGTTGCTATGAGAATAGAATTTGATTTTAATTCTAAATTTAATTCAAGGACAAATTAAAATGGAATTTCTTGTTGCCATTTCTCAATAGACAATACCACTCATTCCGTAAAGGGAGTTGGTTTTGTAAAATTTCATTTAAACTTTAGGGAATCTATTTTGCTTCATGATGTATTATATGTATCGAGATTGAGGAATAATTTGGTTTCGATATCTTCCTTGGAGGATAAATGAATGAGGGTTTCATTTATTAAAGGGAAACTACTTACTTGGCTTGTTGAATCCTACATAAGAAATTCCTTCACATTGGGAACTAGGTTTGAAGGACTCTATAAATTCACTAGAAGACCCCTTTTAGCTATGGTACATAATACAAATCTTTAAAGTGAGTTGTGGCACCGAAGCCTAGCCCATCCACACTATGATGCACTTCCAAAATTAGATAAGTTGGTTTAGGGGATCCCCGATGTGCAAGCTCAACATAATGGATTATAACCTGGGTGTCCAAGTGGAAAGAAAATAAGGGGACCTTTCCCCTCTAGCGAAAACAGGAAGGAATAAATTCTTCATCTCACTCATTCTGATATATGTAATCCAATGCCCGTGAATTCACTTAGGGTCATCTTTATTCCATCACCTTCATCAAAGATTTATCAACGAAGACATAGATCTACTATTTGAAGCACAAGGATAAGGCATACAAAATATTCAAGGAATTCAAGGCATTGGTGGAAAATCATATAGGGAAGAAAACAAAGATCTTTAGGTCCAAAAACTATGTGAAATACATCTCAAATGAATTCATATACTTTTGCAAGAGGGAGACCATTGTGACTTACACTTCCAAACAAAATGGAGTGGATGAGAGAAAGCACAAGTCCATTGTGGAAGCTTCTCAAGCCATGCTACATGATTAAAAGCTGCTAGATTTCCTTTGGGCTAAAGCAACAAACACAACAGTATATGTTCAAAGCAAGTTTCCTCTTCAATATTTAGAAAACAAGACCCCTCGGGAAGTATTCACCAGTATCAAGCCCGATATTGGTCATCTACAAATTTTTGGCTACTCCATGTATTTCCATGTGCTGAAGGACACAAGAAACAAGCTAGAAGCTACAGGAAGGAAAGGTACGTTTGTTAGAGATAGTGAAGATTATAAATCATTTAGAATATATATCTCTAGCCATTTGAGTGCTTGTAGGGTTTGTCCTAGGTCAAGAAGTCAAAAGAGTCACTGCCATAATTTGAATACCCCATTGGACACATTGTAACTTGTAGAAAAAGATTATTTTTTTCATAAAAGTGTCAAAATACCCTTCAATACCAAGTCGGCCTAGCAGCTGGGAAGTCAACCTATTTAATACCCCATTGGACACATTGTAACTTGTAGAAAAAGATTATTTTTTTCATAAAAGTGTCAAAATACCCTTCGAGACCAATTCGGCCTAGCAGCTGGGAAGTCAACCTATTTTGAGGAGCCACATCCACCTTTAGAAGCCTATATAAAGGAGGGAAATCAGCCTCCTTTGAAGACACTCATTTGCTCACTCAGCCAAATAAAGAAGAAGAGTAATAAAGGAAGCGGATAAGGAATAGGAAGAAGATGACTTACTCTGGACTATTTCTCTCTCACACATGTGAAAGAAGGCTAAGGTTTTTGCTACTAAACTAGGGTTCTTCTTCCTCAGGTTCGATCTTGCAGAAGAAAGAGAAAGAAGACCAATGAAGGTCACATTAGGCCATCCTCAAGCACTACAAGAAGAGAAATCCAAGCGAAGGTTTTAAGAAGTTTTGGGAGGCCAAAATAAGCTCACACGTGTGGCAGTAATTGCTACTAAGAGGGATGAAAATTTCAAATCTACAATAGACGCCGAAGTTCTAAAGTTGGGATTTAAAGTTGTATTGGTGGAACAGATTTGACTAGGTTTGACTTGAACAAAGAAAGCACATCATCCAAAATGGTTGAACTTGGTTTTGGTCTAGAGGTCTTGGAATTCATCATTTGAAGAATCTATAAGAAGAGAAGAGGTTTGCAAGTTTTCCTCTCAATTGGAGAGGTTTTGGCCCTCGCTTTGAGCCTAGGTTTTGTTTTCTTGTTCTTCTTGTTCTGGTTGTTGTTTGATGATATATAAACATAATAATAAGTAAAGAAGCTAATAAGTAAGAAAATGTAAAAAGAGATCAAAGTAGTTATCAAGAAAAGAGAAATCACTCTAATCATTTCCCTATAGATTTCTCAACGTGTTATACGTGTTGATGATATATAAACATAATAATAAGTAAAGAAGCTAATAAGTAAGAAAATGTAAAAAGAGATCAAAGTAGTTATCAAGAAAAGAGAAATCACTTTAATCATTTCCATATAGATTTCTCAACGTGTTATACGTTGTATCAAACAACAAAGGAGAAAATCTTAGCTGTCATAGAGGACATGCACCAATAGCTTAGGAAGAATTGATTGAAGATAATTTTTCTTTGCAAAATATGTCTAGATCTACTAGATAGGAGAAGCACCCAAGGAAAAATTCTATAAAAGTCAAATGGGTAGTTAAGTAAGAGGGGACTTAAAATCTCCGAAAATGTGGAGTTGTGATGTAAAAACGAGGAATAATTAGAGGAAATGGCTTCCAAGACTCATTTTTAAGGTGTGTCGCCTTAAAAGATTCAAAATCCATTCTAAGGAATAAAACAACAGTTTTTGGGATAAAAATCATTTGAAAATAGCTCCCAACCTATTAATATTATTCTACACATTGATTCCTTTCCAAAAATGAAAAATGAACTTAACTAGATCTCATATGCTGAAGTTATATCTCTCACAAGTTGATCTATCTTATTGACCACCATGCCATTGTGTTATCCATCATTATTCAAACATGTAGGAAATTCCAAAACCTAACACTAATTCAAGATTAAGGAATGCAAAAAACCTAACCTCATATGATTATCATGTTATTTTAGTTGTTCCACGGTTTATAAAAACATTTAGGAGTGGGATTTATAATGGAGGAGGAAAAATATTATGTAGTAACCACATATATCATAATGTTAAAGGAAAATCATTATAGAGTGTTGCTTTCTTTGTATTTCCGGTATCATAAGTAAAGAAAAGAGTTCAAAAGGATGGGCTTAATGTTTACTTGGGTTTTCTCCCATAGGAAATTTCCTATCATTTGCATGGAAGATGTGTTCTTTTGCTTGGTCTTTCATTTTTTGTATTTCAAATATTTTTATAGATTTAAGCAAAAAGGTAGTGATAATAAATCTAAGATCTAAGGAAATAAACATATATAATAATTCTTTTAGCATAATAAAATATCTATTCTGATTAATTGTTCCAATGGAAATAAATCTAAGATCTAAGGAAATAAACCTATCTAATAATTTTTTTAGTATACTAAAAGATGTATTGTGATTAATTGCTCCAATGGAAATAAATCTAAGATCTAAGGAAATAAACCTATCTAATAATTTTTTTAGTATACTAAAAGATGTATTGTGATTAATTGCTCCAATGGAAATAAATCTAAGATCTAAGGAAATAAACCTATCTAATAATTTTTTTAGTATACTAAAAGATGTATTGTGATTAATTGCTCCAATGGAAATAAATCTAAGATCTAAGGAAATAAACCTATCTAATAATTTTTTTAGCGTACTAAAAGATGTATTGTTATTAAGTTAATTTATGCATACAATTCCTTAAATTTTGAAAATACATCATTAGAGTCCATGGCATGAGGTCTTCACTCAATGAACACTTGAGTAACACTTACA
>APFE031136273.1:576-120607 GCA_000404065.3 Pinus taeda | reverse complement strand
CCTCCAAACTTCTACAGACATACAGAGGCAGATGAAACACTAGTGAAAATGAGGAGGCATCAGCTACCTCCAGATGATTGGTGGCAAGCAATGCTGGAGATTTTTCCCAGATAATGCCACTTTGCTTTTTGCCTTTTTTGAGAAAAATCAAAGTTTTCAAGTCACAGTACAGGTCAGCAGGCAGTTTAGCACACAGGTACAGCAAGCATCCGTACAAGTGACTCACCAATGCACCCAGACAGCAGGTTCAATTAACGCAGAGTTAAAGGCACAACTATAGCCCACTTTCCAGAGCCATAAAGTCAAAAGCTGTCTGAGCGAAAGATAGCAGCCATCTCAGCATTAAATGCTATATTTATGTTTTCATTTACTTTTTGTAAGAGAGTTGGTGGTGCAATTTATTGCACAATAACTCTCTACTGAGATATTTTGTACCCTATTTTTCTATATATATCCCCTCAGATAACGTATTGAGGGTCGGTTGTAGTGTAATTCTTTCTGAAGAGCTCTATTGTATTCTAGAGACAATTTTGATAATACAAATTACTGATGGAGATTTCTGGTTCTTAAGCTGTCTGAAGATGGAAATGAATGGCTCTATTTAGTTGCAGAATTCCTGTGTCATTTGTTGAAGCAATAAGTTTCTCTAAACTATGTATGTGTTTTCTATGTATTCCACAATTCTGATGTTTCCATAATCTTAGTAAGTAGAGAAGAAGAATAGCCTAGGATTTGTTTTAAACACCCTATGCTCAATCTCTATTTCTAAATATGTTTTCTTCTGGATTAGCCATAGATATGAATTCTTAATTTCTCATGTCTGAACTAATTCTGTCATGGTGAATATTGTTTAAGAATTCTTAACTGCTCTTAAGCAACGCTTTCATGTTTCTTTATTTAGCATACTGAAAGATTCTTAATTGCCTTTCACTCACTAATTCCATAATTTCATCAAAAAATCTGGTAAATTGTTTCACATATGCCTATCTTGCTTTGTAGCAACACTCTGCCTTCATAAATCTACTTTCAGCAGCACAAATACCTCAACTCCATTGCCCAATGGAAAAAAATGTCCTATGAGTTGTATCTCAGTTCTATCTGAATTCACCAACCCACCAAATTCAAACAAGACAGTACACCATAACTAGCCTAAAGCATTCATCAACAAAGCTAAATTATAAAGAGAGAGCCCTCTCTGGTTGCAGGTAAGCTAGAACTTGTAGCTAAAAGATTGGTCAGTGGTTACCTCGGTCGTATTCCCTTTAGGAAGCAGGGAACAACCTGAGTGATAACATCCTCTTTAGGAAATTCATAACAAAGTTGAAGGAATTGGTTAGAGATATCCTCAAGTACTTCATTAGGCTCCATTTAAAGTAGATTGATTCTTTTATAAAAATATCGAGAATCATACCTATCAAATGATAAATGAAGCTCCTTGAAGAAATGGTTAAGTAAATTAATGGAAATAGGTGGTGGCTAACTTGACCTTCAAGGGTGAGGAAGAAAATAATACAAGCCACATATTTACAATCAATTTCATAGTATTCATAAGACTTAAGAAAAACAGATGCATGCTTGATAATGGATGTACCACCCTCACCATCAAACTTCAACTGAGACAAGTCATCAAGAGATTCATTAGGGATTGAAATCTCACCAGGGGTTAGGCTAGAAAAAAACCCTGGGAGTATGATTTGAGGATGATGCATTTACGATAAGAGATTCAAAATAGACTTAAAGGGCACAACCTGTCATCTAGCCCTCCTTCTAGTGCCATTTTGTTCACGATGTTGGAAATCTGCTAACCAAGGGGGTCTCCCTAATGTGAAGTCCCAATAAGACCCCACACCATTTGGAATAGGAGCCCCCATCTGGGATATCATCCTACTTACTATATATTCTTACAAATTTTCCTTGGCTCTAACTGTCATCCAGAGAGGGGAGTGCAAATGTGCCTTTGAAAAGCAAGGGGGTCTACTTGGTGTGTGTTCGATCGTATGTGTGTCAAAGTTATTTTACTATGGGGGGGGGTGGGGGGTGGTAGTGAGACTCTAAGAGAGAGGTAATAATACCACCTTAGTAGAGACACACAGAAACAATAATAATACATTCGACATCCAACGAAATAGTCCACAACGATTCGACAATCATTGCAACCAATACAACAAAAAATATATGTATGAGATCTAGGAGAATAGTCCACGAGGATGCAAAAATGATAAGAACCATTAAAACACATTCTCAAAATGATAAGTACCAAAAGGACCAAAATAGTTCAACTACTTTAGCACAAAACAAGGAAAACATTAATTACAAACATTCACATAATACTGTTATAAATATCCATAATCCATGCATGTAAAATGTGTTGGCCATAAGGTTTCTGATATTAAGTAAAAGTGCCAAGACACATGTATACAATGAACACCACTAGCTCCAGTAGTGGAGCATTGGAGCCATTCCTTGCTCCCCAAAATAACTAGTCTCTCTCTCTAATGCCTCGTAGGAGGAGTCAAGGTGAAAATTCCTTTGTACATACAATGAGGGTGTATATATAATCAAGAGTGGATGCTTCACCTTCCTTGTGACTCTTTGACTACTGCCATGGTTTTTTTATTTCCTATGACTTTTATACTTTACGTGACTCTTAATATTTTGTATGTGTCCTTTGGAATTCCACTTTACAATACATTTTTTGATATAGAATTACATAATACACAAATGATGTGGCACATGATGAATCATGATAGAACATGACATGACACTGATGACATGGAATGAATTATGATGTGTAGTTCCAAGCCATTCTTTTCTACTTCTTTCTTTGTTTCTTCTTGAAAAAATAGTGCATGTTCTTCTTCTTCCTCCACCTCATGACTTGAAAATGAGGAGTCTTCCATGTCATCTTGATATTTCATCTTATGTTATAGTCTGGTGTTCCTTTTACTTCTTGCCTGATGATTATCTTATCTCTTCAACTCCATAATTTTTTCTAGCATTTCCTCCTTCCCCATATCCTTCTTCATCATTTAGCCATAGCATGATAAAGTACCTAGATATGCAATTGACTCATGCCAAGATGACATCAGTTCAATAAATCCCTAGTTTAATATGTTTCATGCTAATGCACAAACACTAGCATGTCCTCATCCTCAATATCCTTCTTCAACATTTTCCATAGCATGATAGAGTACTTGCATATACAATCCATTCATGCCAAGATGACAACAATATGATAAATCCATAGTCTAATATGTTTCATGATAATGCACAAACACTAGCATGCCATCCTTCTCCATATCCTTCTTCATCATTTGGCCATAGCATGATATAGTACCTGCATATGCAGTCCACTCATTCCAAGATGACATTAGTTCGATAAATCCCTAGTCTAGTATGTTTCATGATAATGCATAGACCGAGCGAGAATTAGGTTGTAGGCCGAGGGAGAGGCTCAGTGACTGCACAGTTGCACAACTCAGGTAGTCAAGGGCCAACCTTGAGCCTTGAGACTGCACAATGTGTAGTTCAACCTGGATTGAGGAAGAACACTACACAATTTTGGATCTCAGTGTGATAGGCTGAGGGGAAGGGCACTAGATCAACCTATTATGTAGTTTTGGAGGATAGAGGAGCCCAGGTGATTGTGCAATTACATAGTTCAAGAGCTCAGGGTTGAGGATTGAGCCTTGAGACTACACAATGCACAATCTCTATTGGGAAGGAGAGAGAAATTTCACAATTTGGGAGTGAGTGAGCCAGGTTGAGGGATTTTGCACTATTTTAGCCAACTACACTATGTTTAGAGGCAAAGGAGGCCCAGTGATTACACAATTATGCAGTTCAAGAGCTCAAGTTTTGATAACAAGGTTAGAGATTGTGCAGTGCATAGTTGGGTCCAAGTTGGAGGGTTGAATTACGTAATTATGGAGGCCAAGGCTCAGGATTGAGCACTGA
Source organism: Pinus taeda (assembly GCA_000404065.3). NCBI lineage: Eukaryota > Viridiplantae > Streptophyta > Pinopsida > Pinales > Pinaceae > Pinus > Pinus taeda. The sequence continues at coordinate 116,650 of APFE031136273.1, read as the reverse complement.
AACTACACAGTGCAAGGCTATGGGAGGCATGAAATACATATTCTTAGTGTTAACAGGAAAGGTTGAAGCTTGAGAGCCAGGACTATGTAATGCGTATTTTAGGAAGGTCAGATGAGGCTAAGTTGCTAGAAATGTTTAGAAATTTGGCCAAGTGTGGGATTAGTAAAACTGATGTGAACAGTGATAGGATTCAACTATGATCACTTAGACATTTGACAACACAACATAGATCATCTAGAACACATGAGCACATACATCCCTTAGTGCGACAACCTTTGTGATAGATTGCAACAAGTGCGACACTAAAGATACACTTTGCGATGATAATGACAACACTTGTGGGATAATGCTTAAAAATTTGGAAATGAGTGCGACAAATTCTTAGATGGTAAGGCCAACTCATTTTCACAAAGATAAACTCTTGAAACCACCAAAACAAGCTCATGTAAATCCTGGGACACTTAACATGCCAAAAGACGATGATTTCTATTGTGCGATCGGCACTTGCAATATGTGAATGACAGTGGAAGTAACATATACTAGAGAAAAGATAAAATGAAAATGAAACTAACTAGAGTGAAAGAAAGTGAAAGTGACAACTAGAAACATGAAAATGACACTCACAAAAATAAAGGTGCACATAAGGGATACTTTCCAAAACTGAACAAGATATAAATACAAACGCGACTGGATGTGAGAAACTGTCCATGTCAATGCACATTAATTGTTGACATGGATTGGAGATCATACATTCACAATATTGAAGGACCATGTTATGCTCATTCAAGCTTCCATAAAATAATGCGATCATGCACTTGTTGTGGATTGAGCATGTGTGAGCAAGTGACTTTGACACTTCTAATCTAATAAGGGAACCCAAAAGAATCACTAACCAAGCAGTGAAAATGGAATGACCAATCGAAAGATCCATAATAGGCTCTAAAATTCGAGTGTAGGAAAATTTTGGCGAGTGATTGTCACAACAATAAAAACTAGTTATATATGCACGAGACTAAGGTGGATTGTTTTAACAAATAAATTGAATGTTTAGAAGAGCAAGGAGAGGGTAGAGTTCTGTAGGGAAGAAGGAAGTCTACATCAACGAGGATGATCACTCCCATGCAAGCCAAACTTAGTAGAAGAAAATGATGCACCTTTTTTGCAATACAAATTTCTAGCGATGAGAAAGTTGAATGTGATCTCGAGAAGAAGGAAATTGAGTTACTGAGAAGGCACCCTGTTTTGCTATAGTGCTACAATTATTGAGGGAGCACAAGCTTGATGCAAATATTAACAAGTGTGAATTCTTCTAGTCGCAAATGCATTATTTGAGGCATATCATCTCCAAGGAGGGGATCTCAGTTGATCACAAAAATATTAAGGCCATAATGGAGTGGCTAACTCTAAGGAAAGTGGTTGAGGTTAAGTCATTCATGGGATTAGTAGGTTATATAAGATATTTATTATGAATTTCTCCAAGATAGGTGATCCTATCACGTCCTTGCATAACAAAGGAAAGAGATGTGAGTGGACTTCCCAATGTGTAGAAAGCTTTGAGTAGCTAAAGAAATTTCTCACTAGCACAATAGTGTTGATAATTATAGATCCTAACAAAGACTTTGTTGTGTGAACAAATGCATGTAAGGAAGGAATAAGAGAAGTATTAATGTAGGAAGGTCAGGTAGTATACTACATGTCCATGATGTTGAATGAACATGAGATCAATTATGTGACTCCTGAATTATATTTAGATACCATCATTGTTGCACTAAATATGTTGAGGCATTATCTCCTGGGAAAAGAATTCATACTTAAGACAGATCATAATGGGATTAAGTATTTGTTTGCAAAACCCAAGCTAGATGCTAGGTAAGAAAGATGGTTTTCCACACTTAGGAAATTTGACTTTGAAATTAAGTACATTAAAGGGAAAGAAGAAAAGATGACTGATTCTGTTAGTAGAAGAGTTCAAGTGAGTCACTTGGAAGTTATGAGTTATTATACAATATACCTGGTAGAAAGGTCAAAATGTTGGATGACAAGATGAAAAATTGTTGCAAGATGGTAAGGATAAGGAATATCACCTCACATATGATGACTTAGTCAAATTTAAAAACAAAACTTATGTGCCTAACCATGAGGATATAAAAAGGTTGATAATGAAAAAAATCCATGTTATGCCTTATTTAGGTCATCTAGGATATTATAAGACCCTTATAACCAATAAAATATACTATTATTGGCCTAATTTGAAGAAGCAAGTGGCTGATTTTATGGAAAGGTGCATGGAATGGTACTAGGTTAAGGCTGAGTGCAAATACCTTGTAGGATTGTTACAACCTATTCGCATTGAATAATGGAAATGGGAGGTAATTTCCATGGATTTCATTACATTATTTCCTAAGACATCCAGGCAGCATGATGATATCATCCTAGTGGTTGATAAGTGGAGAAAGGTAGCTCATTTTGTGGTAGTCAAGTTTACCAAATTTGCTAGTGAAGTGGAAAAAATATTCACAAAGAAGATAGTGAGGTTGTATTGCATTCCCAATAAAATTATATCAGACCGAGATGCTAAGTTCACTTCAAATTTTTGGAAGGAATTGTTTGCAAGTTTGGGAATAGAACTATCACTCCACAACCTTACATCCACAAACAGATGGGTAGACATAGAGGGTGGGTAGGATCCTTGAACATATGTTGAGGATGTATGTAACGCACCAACCCAAGAAGTGGGAAGAGAAGAGTGCCTCTATATGGGAGAAATTGCAATATTCGTATTAGATGATGTGATTCAGTGAATAGGATGATTATTGGGCCTGATATGGTTAATGATATGGAGCAACAATTTCAACTCATCAAACAACATTTGAAAAGGGCACAGGACATGCAAAAAATCTATGCAGATACACATAGGGTGCACAAGGAGTTCCAAGTTGGGGAACATGTGTATCTAAGAATTAAGACCAAGAAGAGTTCCCTAAATATTGGGACATGTGTTAAGATGAAACCATGATATAGTGGACCATTTGATATCCTTGATAGGATTGGGCCAGCAGCCTATAGGATGAATTTACCTCCTTCAGTTAAAGCTCATGATGTTTCCATGTATATTTACTTAAAATATATCTTCAATATCCTAATCATATGACTGACTGGTTTGTGCTTTAGGTGGAACTAGAGGGAGAGTTCCAACAAGAGCCAATATGCATCCTAGACAGGAGGACTCTCATGCTCTAGAATGATCCATAGAACAAGTCAAAGTGAAATGGAATCACTTTGGCCTAGAGGAAATCACTTGGGAAATGACTTACTCCATGAAGGAATCATACCCACTTTTGTTTGGGATTAAGGTAAATGTGCATATGATGTAAATACAATATAGAGTTGTGTATATAAAACTCCATAACATAGTATTTGATTGCATTTTATCTCTTTTGTTGCATATGGGCAAAGAATACCGAGGGAAGTGCTCCCACATGGGGGAGGGGTTTGTGAAAACCCCAAACATAGTTCTATTGTAACTTAAATTTTAAATATTCTATGGAAATAAAATTAAAGGGGTTGAGTCAAAGGGACATGAGTTCCAGAGGCTGTGAAGGTTGATTGCATGAGAATTTTGTGGGTTTCTTATGTAATAAATATGTTTTTTTTAAGAAACCCACTAAAAGAGTTGGTCAGTGAGACTTAATGGACTATACATGAATATAATATGGGTTGCAAGGAGGTATTCATGCAATTCTACCTTAAAAAACACTCTGAAGGCTACGAGGAAAAAAAAAATGAGTGTAGGATAGTGCAGACAACAAGGACAAAGGGTCAATCCCTTTGTAGTAAGGAATGAAGGAGGAAATCAAACTCATCAGAGAGATGAGAAGATAATCTAGAGATAGAGGAAAAAAATAGAGAGAGCTCGACTTGGTGAAGCACTTTAGCTAACAAAGAATAAGAAGAGAAGAGGATACAAGAAGATATAGAGCTATTTTTGGTTGGAAATATTGGTGAACATATGGTTTCTCTTTGGTAGGGAGAAATGCCTCTAGAGTCCTTGTAAATACAGAGAGTGGATATGGTCTTCTCTGAATTCCATTAGTGGTGTTGGTGGAGGATTGTGTCCTTAGATTCTTGGAGGGAGAACCTTTGAAACCTTCTTGTTTTTTATTAATAGTGTGTTCTAGACTCTCCTTAGTGGGTGGAGCCACTCTGTGTTGTTAAGGATGGAGATTTTATTCTATGGATTCCATTGTTATTATAAGGTGGAGAAAATTGGCCTTTGGATTTCTTGTGTTCTATTGATTGATGGGAGGCTGATGAGTGGAAGAGAGAGGTCCCCTAGAGTCCCTATTTCAATTGGAAATTGGCCTTATGTCTGAATCAATCTCCTCAGTCTCTAGAATCTAGCTCAAGGGTGACAAATACAAGTAATATTAGCTGTAGCTATCTAAGGCTGGATGGAGAGTCCTTGTACTACACTAAGTTTCCCATGATATTCCAAGATAAGTGTCTTATGTATTTGTTATGTTAATGAATATGAGTTTCCATTTCTAGATTGAAATGATGCTGAAAATGATAATGTGAATGTGTTTCAATACTAGAACATAACAATGTTTATAAATGTAAGAAATAGAAGTATAATGCATCCATGGCATGGAATGGGTGTTATGAAATATTTTAGTGTGTTATTAACATGCATATTAAACAAAAACCTATAGTCGTAAACCTGAGAAATGGTTCATGAACGAAAGCCATATATTGTAGCCTCTAATGGGTGAGTCATTTATTATGAGATAAAAGTTACAAGAAATATAACCCATTGGCTATGTATGTGCATAAAAGCCTCAGCTAAAGAAAAAACAACTCCTCCTGATGAATTTGGTCGTACTACCCATTCAAACCTCCATGAACTACACTAAGTGTGTCAGATGAATTGAGGATTTAGGAACAAAGTGTAGTGCTAGTAACCAGTGAATTCAAGACCAATAACCAGTAGATTTTTTAGGAGAAGGCATAGGCCCTTAAGGAAAAGGAAGAGATCACAACGTGAAGCCAATAGTTGGAAGAAGCAATTGAACAAGCTTACAATGAGCTTCCAAAGCTCAATATTCCAGCAGAAGTCGCCTCCTCGGAGTGTTGGGTGTGGAGCCTAATTATATTATTTATTCAAAGGTATCGTTGCATTGTAACCCAGTTCCATTTATGCACGTTGCTAGGGGGTATAGGGAAGGGGCAACCCCTCACTATATATGGGGGAATTGTCTTGCGGCTATGTAGATGTGTATTATGAGTGAGAAAGAGAGAGGACATTATGTGAGAGCGAATAGGGAATCAGAACAAATATATTGTAGGTTGTATCTCTTAATTTTTCTAGACAATGTGGAAGGAAGGACTAGTTGTTTCTTTGTGGATGTAGCCCAAATTGGGTAAACCACGTATATTTGTGTCTCTCTTGTTTTATGCATTTTCTGTGTTTATATTTCTACAATATTTTTATGTGTTCTATTTCTCTGTAATATATAATTTTCTAACAACTGGTATTAGATCCGAAGGTTTATTTGATTGATAAACTCACAAGAGAGAAGGGTTCCTGGTTTGAGTGGGAGCAATGGGAGAAGAAGATGAGTTTAGGGTCGAAAAATTTACCGGCCAAAACTACCATCTGTGGAAGATGCAAATGGAAGATTACCTGTATTAGAAATATTTGTACATACCATTCAATGGAAAGACAAAGAAGTCGGTGGGTATGGCAAAAACAGAATGGGATATTCTCGACAAAAAGGCACTTGGACCAATACGTATGTGCCTAGAGGCATTAGTAGCCTTTAATATTTCAAAGGAAATGACAATAGAGGGTTTAATGTCGACATTGGCCAAACTATATGAAAAACCCTCAACCTCAAATAAGGTATTTCTTATGAAGTGTTTATTTAATATGAATATGTCATAAGGTGGATCTATTGCTGATCATTTAAATGAATTTAATACAGTTACCAGTCATTTAAGTTCCGTAGGGGTAACTTTTGATGATGAAGTTAGGGCTAGAAAGCTGGAGTGGTTTATTTATGGCTATTAGTAACTTTGTATCTGGATCTATTACTTTAACGTTTGATGATGTTGTTGGTGCAATCATTAGCAAGGAAATGCGATGGAAAAGCTCCCGTGAGACATTAGGTAATTATTTTATTGCAGAGACTAGGGGAAGAAAAATGGAAACAAGAAAGAGCCCAAAATAACATAGTAGGTCAAGGAAAGGCAGATCTAAGTCCATATTGGGGATAGTGTGTTGGAAATGCAGGAAGAAAGGACACCTGAAGAAATGTTGCAAGTCTCGAAAGGGAAAAGAAGGAGAAGCACAGTAAGAAAACAATGATGAAGCGAATGTGACAAGTGATGTGTTGCAGGATGCTTTGATTATTTCTTTAGAAAATATTATTGATTCCTAGGTGGTAGATTCAGGGGCCTCATTCCATGCCACACCTGATAGGAAAATTTTTCATGATTATGTTCAAGGATATTTTGGACAGGTTCGATTTGGTGATGATAAACCCTATAAAATCATTGGAATGGCTACAATTTTCATAAAACATTAGAATGAAAATCAATGGTTGTTGAAGGAGGTAAGACATGTTATAGATCTGAAGAAAAATCTAATTTCAATAGGGTAGTTGGGAGGTGAAGGTCTGTAACTACTTTTACAGATAAAACCTGGAAGGTCTCTAAAGGATCCCTAGTAATAGAAAAAGGAGAAAATGTTGGTATATTGTATTTATGCAATGGTATTTCTAATTCTATTAATGCTTTAACCTCTACAAGAGAAGATATGATATTGTGACATCATAGGATCGAGCACATGATTGAGAAGGGGATGCAAATTCTTCACTTAAGAAATTTGTTTCCAGATTTGAAGCATGTTGATCTAGAATTCTGTGAGAATTGTGTTTATGGAAAATACAAGAGAGTCAAATTCCTTAGAGTTGGGAAAGAAAAGAAGAGTTAAAAAGTAGAGCTTGTGCATACAGATGTATGGGGACCTACTCAGTTATAATCTCTCAGTGGCTCTCATTATTATGTTAAATTTATTGATGATGAAACTAGAAAAACCTAGATTTATTGTATTCGAAATAAATATGATGTATTTGATACTTTCAAGAAATGGAAAGATTTGGTTGAAAATGATATAGGAAAAAGGTTGAAGTGTCTCAGATTAGACAATGGAGGTGAATATTGCTATAAATATTTTGATAGGTACTGTTCAGTGAATGGAATTCACAGAGAGAAGACAGTTCCAAGAACACCAAAATAAATTGGCATATCAAAAAGGATGAACATGACAATCATGGATCATGTAAGATGCATGAGATTGCATGCAGGATTGCCTTTACTATTTTGGGTAGATGTTGTAGATACTTTTGTGTATGTAATAAACAGAGGGCCTTCAAGTTCCTTGGATGGTGGTATTTCAGAGTGTTAGCCCCCAAAATGTCCTAGGCTAAGAGGAATCAATGAAGGCAACCACAGATCAAGCTTTTAGTTCGGTAGCTATCCCTATCAAACTAGAGAGGGATCTATCTATAGAATCATAGCCAGCAGATGTAAAGGATTTTAGGCTAGATAGCTAGGCTGAGGTAGGTTTTGGAAGATTTGGGGTTTTTAGTGCTGGATAAGGGAGAAAAGCCAAGCATCTAGTTTAGAGGGTCAAAGGTTTACAACAACAAAGATATGAAGGAGCAAGGTAACATTACTTTTGTGATGGATTTTAGGTTTTTCGGTGTAGTATGGTGTTGAGAAGAAGCATAAAGGTCTTAATGAGCATGAAACATGAATTCATTAAGCAAGAGTGAAAGTAACATATAATAAGTTTCCATCAAAACAAAGCTTAGTGAAAATAATTTTGTTTATAAAATGCGAGGAAAACTATTGAAGAGATGACGAATGGAAAAGGAATCTAAATAACATTTATATAAAGTAATAATAGAGGAAAAACAACATATAAACTTATTGTGCAAGAATTCCTAAATAATAGATGTAAACTATGTCCTTTGATTTCCAAAAATGTGAAATACACGCTACAATGATTATCTCCTCAGATGTCCAACGTTCTACACTGTGAAATTCATGGAATATATATAATAATCTCATCCTTGGACTAAGGGAGTTGAGCTCAACCATCTCCCTAAAAATAGAAACAATTGCATTAAATTGGGCACTCTGTGCTAGGAATAGGGACCGGATTTATGAGATTAGGGGTCAAAGATTAACTCGTATCTCTTGAATCATGACATCTATTACAAAAATGAAGAAGGTTTTTGTATATTAGCTTGTATTTTAGAGAATTCTCTCCTAGTTTTCACAGATTAATGTCCATCTCCTTGGAATATGTGTCGCAACATCATGAATAAAACAGGAAATCATTTTAATGTTTAAATATGTAAAACTAGGTTGTAAAGATCCAATCAAATATTCCAAAAAAAGACACCTGTGAAGAAATAAGAAGAGGTTTTTTATACTTGGCGTGTTATTCACAAACACCTCCTTGGGTTTCTCAAAATTCTTTTCCAAATGTTAGAAAAGTGTGCCAAAAAACAATTACTAAAACAATAAAAGAAATTCAAAATTTGTATTTTTTTAACATAAGCCTCAAATCTTTGCATATATCCCACATCATAACACTTGTGCATAAAATAAAGGAGTTTTTTTGTTCCTTGGTCTGTTATTGACAAAAACCTCTTTCACTTTTGTAAAATTCATTTCCATTACTTCAGAAATAGATTTTGAAGTAAAATTGTCCCTGTGTGCAGCAAATGACCTCAAAATACCCATGATATTTTCTGATGATACTTTTGATGACGACCATGACCTTAGGCTTGTTACGAGAGTAGCATATACATTATACATTTAGAAATTGAATCAAGACCCATTTCAAGCCAAGAGAGATGTCAAATTTAATTTGAAAATATTATAATTTGGCCTAAGACCATATAACCAATAGTGAAAAGAGTAATTTTGATCACTGGTGATTGACATGACTAACAAGAACTAACACAAAGGAGGCATGGATAGGTAAAAAGGAAAACTACTTTTTTAGAGACTTTTTTGTGAAGCCTCTGTCCACATTAATAAAGAAAATAGAACAAATCTTGAGGCAAAATTAAAGAAATGTACCTTTCTTGGATATGGTGTTAATGATTTTGGTTATTGCTTTGATGATTATGAAAAACACAAAATCATTAGGAGTAGAGATGTCATATTCCTTGAAAATGTTTTGTATAAGGATCAGATGCGAGAAAAGAAATAGGAAAAAGAAAAAAGAGAATATAACATGCTTGATGAGATCAAATAAAAAGTGAAGGTGCCTGAAAATCATAATGATCAACATCCAGAACAACAATAGCAACACCAATAGAAACAAGCACCTCAAACAGCTGAAAGTTGTGTTAGAAGATCTAACAGGATAAGTAGACCCCCTAAAAAATACTCTCCTTCATTATATTATATATTAATGATTGATTATGGGGAACCAGAATGTTCCAAAGAAGTAGTGCAAGTAGAAACCATGAAGAAGTGGGAGCAAGCCATGAAAGAAGAGATGGACTCCTTAGTACATAACCAGAGTTGGGACTTAGTCAAGTTTCCTGTAGGTAAATCAGCATTGAAGAATAATTGGGTTTACAAGTTGAAGGAGGAAGATGGAGGTAGAAAACGGTATAAAGTTAGACTTGTGGCAAAGTGGTTTGCACAGAAAAAGGGTATAGAATTTGATGAGATAATTTCTCCTGGTTTTAAAATGACTTCAATCAGAGGTATTTTATGTCTAGTAGTAGAAGAAGATTTGCATATTGAGTAGTTAGATGTAAAGATAACTTTTCTCTACCAAGATTTGGAGGAAGAGATATATATGAAGTAGCCATAAGTATATGAGGTAAAAGGGAAGGAGAAACTAGTGTGCATGTTGAAGAAGAGCTTGTATTGCTTAAAATAACCTCCAAGGAAGTGGTAACTAAAATTTGACAAGTTCATGTGTGAACAAGGTTATACTAGATTTCACTCTAATCATTGTGTTTATCTCAAAAGGACAAATGATGGCATCTATATTATATTGTTATTGTATGTAGATGACATGCTTGTTGAAGGTTCTAACACACATGAAATAAATGTGCTCAAAAGAAAATTGGCAAACTCATTCGCAATGAAGGATTTGGGTGCTGCAAAAAATATCCTTGGTATGAGAATAACTGGAGACAAGAAGAATCACAAATTAATGTTGTCTCAGAGTGAGTACATACAAAAGCTATTGAAAATATTTAATATGTAGAATGAAAAACCAATTAGTATACCTATGGCTAGCCATTTCAAACTAAGTAAAGAGGTGTGTCCCAAGACTCAAGAATAAATGGATTATATGTCTAAAGTTACATATGCATCAACAATTGGAAGCTTAATGTATGCAATGGTCTGAACAAGGCCTGATATTGCACATCTAGTGGGAGTTGTAAGTAGGTACATGAAAAATTCAGGAAAAGAACATTAGATGTCGGTGAAGTGGATTCTCAGGTATTTTAGAGATAGCACAAATCAAGCATTATGCTTTGGTGGTTCAAACATTGCTCTATAGGGATATGCTGATGCATATATAGCAGGTGATAGAGATAATAGGAGGAGCACCACATGGTATGTGTTTACTGTAGGTGGAACAACTTTCAGCTGGGTTTCAAAAAATTAAAGTGTTGTTGCACTCTCAATGATGGAAGCAAATTATGTTGCTACTACAGAGGCTAGTAAAGAAATGATTTGGTTACAAAGGTTTCTGGATGAATCGAGTAAGAAGCAGGAGTTGGGCATGTTATACAATGACAGTGAAAGTGCCATACATCTTGGAAAGAACTCTACATTTCATTCCAAGTCTAAACATATAAAATTCAAGTAATTTTTCATACAGTCAGTGTTGGGAGATGGACAATTAAAGCTGGAAAAGATACACACTAGCCAAAATCTTGCAAATATGTTAACAAAAGTTGTAACTAGGGAGAAATTGAGATTCTACCCGGTTTCAATTGGTCTTCAAGTATGATGATGAAGATGAGAAACAACCAAGTCCAAGGTAGAGTCATTGTCCAGCAAATGAAGCAACAATGGAGTTGCTATAATCAATATCCAAGTGGGAGTTTGCTGGGTGTCAAGCCTGATTATCTTCTTTATTCAAAGGTATCGCCACATTGGACCCCAGTTAGAGATGGGGTGGCAACACCACCTATTTATGCACACTACCAGGGGGGTCTAGGGGTGGGCAATGCCTCACTATATATGAGGGAATTGTATTGCAGCTACGTAGATGTGTATTCTAAGCGAGAAATAGAGATGAGATTGTGTGAGCGAAGAGGGAATTACAATAGATTTGTTGTAGGTTGTATCTCTTCATTTTACTGGATAATATAAAAGGAAGGATTGGTTGTTTCTCCTTTGCTGTAGCCCAAATTGGGTGAACCACATATATCTGTGTCTCTCTTGTCTTATGCATTTTTCTGTGTTTATATTTCTACATTATTTTTATGTTTTTCTTTGCTTTGTAATATATAATTTTCTAACACAGAGAAGATTCAAAATCTTTCCACTATAATGAAGGAATCTAAGGATGAAATTGGCTGAGTGAGGTTTGAGATGGAGATACAAAATTCACTATTACAATTAAAGTTGCAAACCTACTAATCCTCCTCAAGCTAGAGAGCAATATGAAGTTGTTATCAAAGAAGGAATGGTCTCATTGGAAGATGCAATCAAGGGATGCACCCAATTGTTTGAGCATGCCATGGAGTTATGGACCTCACTGTAGGAGGATCCAACTATGCAAAAGATTGGCATCGACACCAAGGAAAAAAGAGCGAGTTAGAAGAGATCAGATCAGCAACGCAGACCTTAACATTGCTAAAAAGGTTCTCAAGACTGCAGGAATGCAGGCAAGATGTTTCAGAATGAGATCGACAAGCTATATCACAAGGAAGTGATCATCTCTTAGAGGACGTATCCATGGACATATGAGGCTAGTTAGTTGACTCTGTTAGTGTAGAGCAAGCTCAAAGCAATGGAACAAACTCAAAGTACCATGGGCCTTACAGTTGAATGTCCAACCACTGCAAATTTGGTCGAAGAAGTGTAGCAGGCTGCTACGTAGGGAACAATAGACCTATATGTTTTGAAGATCGAGTTCAATGAGTTTTAGGCAAGATCAAGGCACCACCAACAAAGTGACTCGAGGATGAATCACCAAATTGTGTTGGGGGCCTCTCAGGGTAGGGTCCTCTGGGGTTGATTTTGTGGTCAATTTTTCTAATTATGTACAGTCTCTGCATTTTGAGGAGTGGAGCATGAATGTCATAGGAGTCAAAGGGGTTTTAGTCGCTTTGTTTGTTAGAAGATAGGGTGTTTTTTGACCCGCCCATGGTTTTCGAACCATGGTATTGTAAAAGAAGGATTTATATAAAGAAGTCTTAGCGAGTCATAGGAAGTCAGCTAGTAATTGAAGATAATTTTATGGGAAAGTAGTCTAAGATAGGAAAGTATTTTTCCTATACTTAGGCAGAGGGGATGGCTCCTGCAGTTGTGTGTGTGGGCCCCTGCAGTTGTGTGTGTAGGTAAGAAGAGTTTGTAATAGAAAGAAATACATCTAATAAAGACTATTTTGGGAGCTATAATTGTGTATCTATGTGTTTGTATTTACTTATGTAATTTCTATGTATTCACTTGATTATCTGAATTTATACGAAGAATTGTTTAATTGATGTGCTCAAGTAGTAGATCTGATCATTTATTTGATGTTATGATTTTTTAAAGTGCTTCGCAAAGAATTGGATTTTGTTTCTACATGTTACTGTTGTTTTTTGTATCATAAGGGTTAGGTTTGACGAGGGTCAGAAATAAGCCCTAGAAGACACAAGAGCCCATCACATAGGCCTCTAGATGTAGAAACCTAGTTCTATCATCCCCAATACTGCGTCGGGTGAGGCTGCAACCTACACTATGTGGGTTATTGCTGAAAGGTCTAGTAGTTTAGGGTTTTTTTGGTTGACACAACTAACTTTGAACTTGGGTTATGACCCCTCAAGCCAATAGGAAATGAATTCGAAAAATTATGTAAGAAGTGTAGAATAGCAAGGGAGAATAATACTCCATAGACTCCTTGGTAGAATAGATCTGCAGAAAGGATGAACATGATGTTGATGGAAAAATCAAGGAGCATTCTTAGTGACGTGATGTTAGGACATGGATTATAGGTAGAGGCAATGGACACTAAGTTTTACTTGGTAAATATATCATCCTCATCAGTGTTGGATGGCAAGAATTCACATGGGTATGGACTAGTAAAAAAACCTCTATTAAACATCTCAAGGTATTTGGTTCTGATTCTTATGTTCACCTTCCAAAGGAGAATAATAATAAGAAAGATAAAAAAGTTTAAAGTGTATCTTTATTGGATATAAAGATGGTCTAAAAGGTTGTAAGATTTGAAACCCAAAAACTAAGGAGGTTGTGTATATTCAAGATGTGTTATCTAGAGAAATAAAATATGTTTTCAAAGAGGAATTCCTACCAATAGAGAAATAATACGATAAGATAGAGTTTGAATTGAAGGATGATGAATCAGACTATATAAATGACATGAATTAGGAAAATAAGAATCACATACCTTAGCATTAAGGGGATCAATTCAAGAAAGAAGACATCTAGAATAGTACATTTCACCTTATTTCCCTTGAAAATTTTATTTGTTTATTATTTATGATGATCCTAGAACTGTTTGGGAGGTAGTGAAATCAGAGGATGGAAAACTATGGGAAAAGGTCATGGTTGAAGAGATCATAGTCCTGGACAAGGATGAGTCTTGGGATATAGTGTAGTTTCTAGTTGGAAGAAGACCCATTGGTATCAAATCGGTTTGAAAGAACTTGAATGAGAGAAGGTAGAGTGGGGAAATACAAATCTCAGTTAGTAGAAAAAGGTTATTCCTAGGTAGAGGGACTTGACTTTGGTGAGATATTTTCTCCTATTTCTATGTGAAATTCTATTATATTTCTTTTATATGTTATTGTTGGATTTGATTTGGAAGTAGAATATATTGATCTGAAAATAACATTCCTACATGGGAACCTGGAAGAAGAAATCTACGCGAAGTAGCCAAAAGGATCTGTGGTGAAGGGAAGGAGAGAGCTAGTATGTAGACTAGAAATTCTCTATATGGGTTAATGTAATCACCAAGGATGTGGTATACAAAATTTTATACTTATATGTTGGTACTTGGCTTCACAAGGACAAAAACATATCACTATGTGTATTTCAGATTAATTGGTGATCACATTATTTATTTGATATTGTTTGTGGATGTTCTTTTGGTGATTGAAAATGATAGGGAAATTGCCCAAGAAGTGAAAACTTAGTTGTACTCTAAATTTTATAGAAGGATGTTGGTGTAGAAAATTTAATTTTGGGATGTTAAATAAAAGGGAATGGGAAAATATGAAACTCTGTTAAATTAGAGGAAATATGTCAAGACAATATTGGTGAGGTTTAATATGCATGAATGCAACTAGTAAAGGTACCTATTCTTGTAGGTGTAAATCTATTAGTACAACAATTTACCAAGACAAAAGAAGAAGAAAAGGGCATGTTTCGTTATGCATATGCTAGTACAATTGGAATTTTGATGTACGTAGTGGTCTATAATAGACAAAACATAGCACATGTTGTGGGAGTATTGAGCAAGTATATCTCAAAACTAGGGAAGGAGCATTACAAATCAGTAAAGAAGGTTTTCAAACATTTTCATGTCACTATTAGCTATGGATTTTGTTACCAAGGAAGACAAGGAGCGAGATTTGGATCACATAAGATATACAAGTGGGTATGTGATTAACCTATTTGGAGCCAAAATTAGTTGGATGAGCAAAAGATAGCTTGTAATGACATTCTGAAATATAAAAACTAAATACATGGAATCCACTCATGAAAGAAAGGAATTGTATTGTTACAATTTTTTTTTCAAGTATTGGTTTGTTGCAATGAGTTGTGAGGATAGATTGTGATATTAACATTGCAATATTACTACTGAAGTGTATCACTTTAACACAAATAAGAGTTCAATATTTATTTGTGAGAGATTTGATTGAAGACAAGAAGGTGACTTTTGTGAAGGTGGACAATTTAAGAATGTTGTGGATTCATAAAAACTATATGAGCACTGAGAAGTTCTCTTGGTGTAGAGAAAAAATTATCACTATTTGCTTGGATTGTTTGTCACATACTCTTGCAACCATATGTGCTATATTATTTGCATGACTACCTACACATGTTGTACATTGGACCAAGTGTAGTATGGGGATCATAAGGGGTTTGAGGGTGGAAGGACCCAATTTTTTATAGTGGATTTTTTGAATCTATTTTAGCAACCTTTGGCATACAAATTTCACTTTTAGTGGTCCTGTGGTGCATAGTGGTTTATCCCATGGTATTGCAGTTTTAGTTAAGGAACTATGGTTTTATTCCAATCTGGTATAAATGGATTGGTGGTTTATGGATGTGACGTGATATATATATATATATATATATATATATATATATATATATATATATATATATATATAATATATATATATATATATATAATATATATTATATATATATAATATATGTGGTATTGTCATACTGGAAATATGAATAGATTAAAAAATATTTACCATTTTCCTAGTTTTTGGTTTCCAGAGTAAAATATATTTGTTAATGTGTGTGTGCAATTACATGTTTTTTGTATTCTTAGGAATCTATTTGCAAGAATTAATTGTACATGGTTAAAGCCTACAAGGAGGGTGTTGAATATTTGATAAGTATATGTTGAGGCCATTCAGACAATTTGATAAGTAGTCTTAATCATAACTAAAGGCATACTCAACCATTAATATCCAACCTCAAAGGGATGGGGTACAACTACTTTGAAACTGGAAAATAGTTAGAGTGGATTGAGTGTCTAGGAATGAGATCAACTACTAAGATTAATGTAGAGGAAAGGTCAAACGAAAAAGTGGTGCTAGATGATATTGTATGTATAGAGGATGAATTGATTTAACATAACAATAGAGAAGAATTAAGGTACCTATAAGAGATGAACTTTTGAACTTTCGTGCACCACTATTATCAAATGTCATCTTGGAGTCACCAATAAATATATTTTTCATTTCAATGTTGTACATGGAGTCAAGAATGTAGTATGTTGGCTAGTTAATGATATTAACTTTACCTTGATAAATAAAGTGACTCACTTGGAATATCAAAGAAACAACCGTCATCATTTCAATAGAACATTATAATTGGGAGGAGTGTGTTGTGCCCTACAACAACCCCCCATTTCATATCAATATTATCTCAAAACTATAATATGAAATGGGTCCCTTTTTAATTTTCGTTTTAACTGGTATCGATTTAGTTCTATTAAATAAGGCCCGAAGAGATAAAATAAAACATTACCTTAAAAGCCTTTTCAATAAACCAATTAAAAGTCTCAGCATAAATGATTAATCTTTTGTCATTGCGATAAAGCGATTGCAAGACCGCATATCACAATGACAAGAGGAACACAACTTGAGCACATATTGGTTTACCCTAATGCAAAATCGCTATCAGATATTGGCGATAATGACTTAACACATTAAAAGCCCCCTTGCTCCGATGCGATGCGATATCGCTATCGGCAATCGGCGATAATGATTTCAAGCAATTGAGCTCCCTCTTGCCCCGATGCGATGCGATATCACTATCGGCAATCGGTGGTCGACTATGCATGCCTTCTTAACCGCCCCACTCGCTACTCCCGACGCGATGCGATATCGCTATCGGCGATCAGGGATTCCAAACGGAACCAAAACAATGACTTATGATTTTCCCCGATGCCCGATTGCGATAAAGGCAAAGGCGCAGTTTTCAAAGAAAATCTTAAAAGCGGTTTAATACGATTTATTTGTAATTAAGGCACTATCTTTCGAAAAGCCACTCATCCGCGCTCAACCGCAAAATCGCCCAAGGCACGCTTCAAATAAATCATTCGGCCATTAATCGAATTGACTGGTATTGATAAGATTGACAGGCCTTAACGGCCATTTAATGAAACAACAAGCCTGCGATTTGTTTACAGATTTGATTCGAAGCCACCTTAAGTCAATCGTTCGCCATGAATTTATTGATATATATCACAGTCTATTCGATTTATGTTATTATTTCCTGTATTATGCTCGTCGTCGTCTCTGTGCAGAATTCTCCCGTACAAACAGATTTGAGCAGAATGGGAAAGAAGTCCAAGAAGACCACAATGCCTTCAACTTCGCCAGCCGCAGGGCAACCTGTTGTTGGTCCAGGCAATAAAAAGAAAGGGCTCATATCGGATACTACATGCCTGGGACTTACCAGAGCTACTTGGCAAGGCACATATAATCTAATCGAAGCCAAAGACCCGAGGGTAACAGCAATACAAGTTTCTGTCGACAGTACCAGCAAATCTGAGGCTAATCTGAGTGATTTAGCCAATTCTTTTCTTCATCGAATAGCAGCCCAGGAGCAATTCCTCCCATATATAGATGTGGTAAGATGGGCGATTTAGGAAATCCCAATTACCGATAGAACTTTCACCACCATAGATGGGAGGATTTTCGGTTCTTTTCGAGCCGAGGATCTAAGACAAATGTATCATTTGCCGGAGGAAGAGAAGAAGTATAACACGACATTCCTGGAGAAATTCCGAGCTGAAAATGAGACTGAGTCTGAACCAATTCGAGGTTGGAGACAAAATCCAGCAAAACACAAGCACGAATCTTCAGGTAAGTACTCGGTCGATTCTCTATGCTCTCCTTATTGCTATGTTGGGATTATGATGTGCAGAATATGGGGGTTACATGATTCTGCCAATTTTACCATAGAAATGGTCCCCTTAATGGAGGCGGCATGTAGTGGCGAAATAATGGATTCGGCGGATATACTATCCGATAAGTTAGCAACTGCAATTCTTAATTTCAAATTTAACTCTCGCGTCACTAAGAGGTTCATTCCCCCATTTTACTACAGTGCCTATGTATTAGATGTTTTGTGTTTTAATTCTGAATTTCCTATGCTCGGATGGGGGTGGACATCGCAAGACCCCGCACCCGTCCACATATACCATCAAAAGTTGTGGAAGACCAACTACACACACCATTTGTATCAAATCTGCAATGCTTTCATGTTGCCTATTCATTATTCCATTTTCAATAAGCCTACCCCTAAGATTTCCTACCAAGCAGGGATAGATTTAACTACCATAGGGAGTTGGTTTGGAGGAGAAAAGTTCACCTATATCAGATTTTTTGGAAGTCAAGCCAAGCCCCATGTTCTTCCTCTATACATCCCTGATAAACTACTTGCCAGGGAAATAGCCTATCAGATCAATGCCGATGGGGTTACACAAACTCTGAAGAAAGCAAAGAAGCACATCTGGCCCTCCTTTCCTTTGCGAATTGGTATCTACACTCTGCATGATCTCAAACATGAAGAGAAAGAAGCTCAGAAAATAAATTCACTGACCCTGGTAACTCTACCGAGCAGGCGATTCGATCCGAAAAAAGTCGCCTATAATGCGCTTGACCAGGCCAAATTGGCCAAGTTCAAGCACAAAGAAGACAGATTTGAGCACTTGTTCGCATTGGCCGAGTTGCTATATCAAGTTAAATCGCTCGCCATCAATGAATACAATGATGAGGGGTTGGTCAAATTTAACAGACTTAGAGAGCAGAGGTTGCAAACTCTGCCTCTAGACCTGTTAGCGACTACTCCAACAATAGAATCAAGCGATCCTGAGGAGCGACATGATAAAGAACCTCCTATTACATCAAAGAAGTAGGAGGAAGTGCATGACCAGAGACAAGAAGAAACCCAGGTGAACTTGCAGAGACAGGAAGAGACCCAGGCAAAAACGCAAGAACATAGCAGTTCATAAGTTAATGAAGATACACAGATTGATCTGAAATTGCTCTAGGAATGGCATCAATTCAATTCAATCATCGACAATCTAGAATGCTCTAAAGATGATGAGGTTTCAAAAGAGGGCAACACACAGGAAGCAACATCAAAGCAGGTTTCGGGTGAAACCAACAACCCACCCAAATTAAAGGAAGCAGAAATAATTCCAAAGGACCCATCGAGCGAAATCATTTTGCAAATAGAAGAGATTCCTCCCTTGGATGTCTTCTATAGCCCTAAGCATAAAGCTGTAGTGAAATGACAGAGGAAGAGGAGAAGGACTGATCAACCTTCTGTATTCCCTGTATTAACAGTAACAGGCAACGTGGTATGGAAAGAAGAATTTGACCCCTCCGATGACTTGACAAAGCTATCGCAATACGCTGGAGCTTATTCGGCGGCAACAATAGATAAAGCATCGGAGGTGAGAAGTCTATTAAAGGAAAAAGATCAAGACATCTTTTCGCTATAGGCTCAATTATCAGAAGCGCAACAGAAGGCAGAGCAGGCAGAACAACAATTGCTAGTACAACAACAAAATAATAATCAGCTGACTAAGCAATTGCAGGAAGCAAAATAGAGGATTGACGATAGCACAATCCAAAAGCAAAAGGAGCTATCAGCAGCATTGGCGCAACTAAAAACATAAACTGAGGAAATGCTAAAATCCAAAGATGAGCAAATCGCTCAAATATCAGCTCAACGTGAGCAAAGTAAAAAGCTCCCGCAGGTAGATGAGTTTAAAGCAGAGGTGTTTTAGTTAAATAAAGCATTGATAAATCAAATTAAGCTCTTGTGTCAGCAAATCACCTAGGCAGAGCCATTGTGCAACTTAGTGGCATCCATAAGCGAAAAAGTAGAAAAGGCAAGGACAGATTTGGATCAGGCCGAAGAAACATTGACAAATTTTCTGGAATGGCAAGATTCCGATCAGGGACACGCAGCTAACCTACCAAGGATTCTAGAATCACACAAGGAAATATTATTCACAGAATGGAAATCAAAGTTAATGAAGGCAGAAAGAGCGATTTTAAGATGCAAGGCAACCACTAGTAATTTGGTTGAATTGGTAAATAATACTCTTTATTTGTCTAACATGATTTCTCAATGTACTCCCGGCCAATTAACAGAAACAAAGATGTTGGAGCATTCATGCTACCCAGAGCTGGAGAAAAATGAAAGGTTAATTGCGGCGATCAACAGTTTGACATGGGATGCCTATTGGTTCTTCTTAGTGAAACCGCACTAGAGAGCCGCCCTCAAATGCCTCACAGATGCGATCGGGTATATTATACCCGATATTTAGGATGCCACCTTTGCTGCCCAACTCAGCTTGCGCCTTAACAGACCACCCGTAGTGGAGCCAATGCTTGCAATAAGCCAGCTCGGGTTTAAAGGCAAGCAGCCTGAGTCATGATTCACATCGCCGACTGCCAGATCATTCCCAAGAAGATAGATACTATTAATTGATGCCAATTTAGTAGGATTTTGTTTCATAGATTTTTTTAGCTTAGTAGTATTTATAGACCCTTTCATGCATTTAGAAAGGGTCGTAAAGTTTTTTATATGACTTAAACCCTAAAGTTGGACTATTGTGGTTCAGGGATATTCTTTTATGAAACTGGACCAATTATTCTGATTTTGATAAGGAAGGTTTTTATACAAATGTGCACTATTGTCTTTCTTTTAAAAACATTTCTGCGTTGAAGGAAGAATCTCAAATAGCGATTGATATTGGGATTGATTAGCAGCTCATATGGTACTATTATTTGTGTTTGTACTCATTCTTGTTATATGAATTGTCATTTGATCGCTCTTGCTATTATCGCTTATATATATATATGTGTTTTAACAGCATCCTTTATGCATCCCACTATTGGCTGTTTATAGCATGCTTTTCTTTTCAATCATATATGTATCGATAATATAAATGGTAAATGCAGTAATATTGTGTTAATCGCTTTGTTTAACTATTTAGATGAAGAAATATTTGAACGAATATCTATGTTTATTTTTCAGAGTCATCTATATGCCTGTCAATAGACAAGGATTATTAAACATTGCATTTCAAATGAATAGTTGTTCCCGGGATTAATATTAGTTTTCGTATTTTTGTTGATAGAATAAGCTATCCGCCTATCATAAGAACAGACAACTCATCACCCATACACCCGCTTTATTCATTATCGGGAAACTGGTCCCGTTACATCCAGTCAAAGCCACCATCCCAAATGGAAAAGGAGCTGTACTAAGGTCGGGAACGGGTGGTTATCCCCCAATGTTGTTGCAGCGATTTTTGAGGCCTCAACATTTCTGGCGCTAGAAGGAGGGCCATCCGCTATGAATGGCGAGTAAGCCAACACCTACAAACCATTCAAAGAGTAACTCACCCTCCACCTCTCCTCGGACCTCTCATTCGCATCCTGAATCACCAGTATCTAGACGAGACGAGGAACAATCAACCACTACTGCTCAATTACATCATACTTCAGAACACTTAAGTCCGGAGTCCTATGAAGTTCAATCCATCATCCAGAAACTTCAAGGCTTCTCGATTTCACCTCCTAGATCTGAAGTATCACAAGGCAGTCAGACTTCGCAATTCCACTTACCTCCTCTCCTTACCGGACTTCAAAGCGAAAAACTTGGTATTGAACCACCTGAGTTTCCTTTGCCCGAAAGGAAAAGGATTAAAAGGACCGCTGAAGACTCTGGTAGTGAAACCTTTTCTCCATCATCTTCCATTTCATCATCACCTGTGTGGAGTCAAACACCCACTTCACCACTACATATTGTTGTTCACCAAGGGACTTCATCTCAAACATCACAATATTTTCAGTCTTCACTTCCACCTCCCCCTCAAGCACCTGGAACACCACAGGTAATCACTGGTATTCCTAAAATGGCTCAAGGACCATGGATAAGTCCTGGTGCAGTCACCATGCCTGTGCCTTTACACTCGTTACCCGATTATCCCGAAAAATGGCTACCAAAGTTCAATCCAGATGCTGGAACGTCAGCAGAAGAACACATAAATAATTTTATGTTGTCAGTCAATTTGAAGGGAGTGACTGAAGAAGATGTGGTAGTTAGATTGTTTCCCTATACACTACAAGGATCAGTAGGGTCTTGGTACTTTTCCTTGCCCTCTGGATCCATCACCAGTTGGAATATCTTCCAGGAACAGTTCCTTACCAAATACGGCGATGATAGATCCTTGGCTACACTCGTCCATGGCCTTTCCAATTTAAGGATCGAGTCAAGAGAACCCATTAAGGAGTTTAACTCCCGATTTAACAAACTCTTGAACAAAATCCCCACCAATGATAAGCCAAGCGAACAGGTTAGAAGCGAGTGGTATATCACCGCCTTACCCTCAAACATAGCCATTTTTGTCGATAGGGCTAAACAACCTACATTGGCCGAAAACATGAAGGAAGCCCTCGCTGTTGAAAAAAGTGTAATCGCCTTGGAAAAGAAAATTGCCCTGGAAGAACGAAAATCCAAAAAAGTGTCCTTTAAGGATGATTCGAAGAAAAAGATCGCTAAGGATCCATATGACATGGAGGGCCTTCAAAAAGTCCTTAAAACCATGTCAAACGAAATGGTTGAGATTAAGAAACAAGTATCAGAGTCCTCAACAAAGAAACCATATAGGAATTTCAAAAAACCCAAGCCCAAGCCTCCAAATGTCATATCTTACGCAAATTCAGATCCCGAGGAAGAAGAAGAAGAAGAAACAATTACATCATCTGAAGAAGAAGAAGAGGAAGTTGTTGAATGCCACAGGATGTGGGACTTTATACTCCCTAATTCCGATACTGACGCTGAGCAAGAAGCCTTTCCTGTCACTACAAGGAGTAAAGCTACTCCCGAACCTGTTCAAGCCAATCAAAGAAAAGGAGTGCTGGTACCAATACTGCAAAGGAAAAGGTACCCGCAAGGAAGCTAGCCGCAACAGTATCTCAGAATCAGTCGTCATCCTCCAATATACCTTCATCATCTAAGACATTGGTAGTATCTGATTCGATGGACTATAATATTGTTGATGACATGAAGAAAACTAAGGCAAACATCACCATGTTTGAGCTTAGTAAATTAAAGAATCAACAAAAATTACTTCTCAAAGAACTTAATGCAGTTCCTTCTTCACCTCTTCCTAGCACTAAAGCTGCAAGCGACTCAGGACAACCGTCTTCTGGTAGAGTTGAGGCAACTGATACAATTCTGATTGGAGATAGATCAAATTCCCATACTCCTCCTTTCCTCTTAACATACGAAATTTACAATTGAAATATACATAACTGCTTAATTGATTCTGGGGCATCATCTAATATAATGCCTGCTTCAGTTTGTTCTAAACTGAATATAGAACCCCAGAAATCTTCTATTCACATCGTGTAGTTAGATAGAACTAAAGTTCAAGTTTTAGGGGAAATAAACTCTGTTACAATCAGGTTATCGGCAGATCCAAGAATACTCCAAAGGATTGATATCCTAGTTGCCGATATACCTGAATTCTATGGGTTGATTTTAAGCAGGGATTGGTCAGAAAAGCTCCATGGGTATATCTCCACCGATTGGTCCCACATGTGGCTCCCCTATAAGGGCAAGCCCAATCAAATAAAGATTGATCTGGAGAAACATATGACCCACACTGTTACAGAATTTGAACAAGAAAATCAACCAATTGCGTTCAATAACAATATCTTAGGAAATTATTCTTCTGAGTCATTTTTCGGCAATTATATTGCCGAGCCATCTCCTTTCTCAGTTAACAATTTCGCATCGCAAATTGAAAATTTTTCGCAGACCGACAGGTCTAAATGTGTTAACGTTACTGAGAATTTTGTAAGTAAAATTGTAGATAATTCTTTATTTTGGTCCTTATATTTTGATGGATTCAAGTCTGGTGAAGGATCAGGAGCAGGATGTATTTTGGTTAGCCCTCAAGGAGAAAAAACAATGCTGTCCTGTAGGTTAGAGTTTGAATGCACCAATAACACAGCTGAGTACGAAGCATTAGTCCAAGGACTATATAAAGCGATCGACCTCAAAGTCCAATACTTGAAGGTCTTTGGAGATTCTGAGATTATTGTTAAACAGGTAAGGAATACAATTCATTGTCTTTCGAACCATCTCAAACATTATCAATCGCTATTACAAGAGCTCACTTCCCATTTTTTAGCATTCAATATCTCTTCCATTCCCAGGTCTCAAAATTCGGCAGCCGACTTCCTAGCCAATGTCGCTTCCAAGCTACTCCCTTCCGAAGATTATAGCCCAGATAGATTTTAAGTAGAATTGCTTTTTAGGCCATCCATTCTTGACAATGTAACTAATTGGAGAGTATTCAACCACGATGAGGACATTTTACAGTTTCTAACCTCCCAAAAATCCTATGATAATCAAATCATTGAAGAAGACGAGCACGATATTCAAATGCGAGGTAAACATGAGGAAAACTCAATCCCAAAGCACGTGGTGAAGCTTGAGGATCTTTACGATATTAAAGACAGGTTTAAACCTGTGTCCAATACGAAGCTCCAGAGCTCTACCTTAAGGTTCGAATTGATAAACCTTGGCACTGAACAAAATCCTCAAAACATTAATTTAGGATTAGGACTTTCCATGGAGGAAAAGGAAGCATTCATTAGACTATTATGCAAAAATAAACATGTTTTTTCTTGGAAATATAATGATCTAAAAACTTATGATACATCCACTATCCAACACACTATTCCGATGCTTCCCGAAGAGAAACCAGTTCAACAAAAGTTGAGAAAAATACATCCAAATTTAGAGGGTCAAATAAAATCGAAACTCAATAAACTCTTGAAAGCTAAGATTATTTTTCCCATCCGACATTCAAACTGGGTCTCCAATATGGTACCAGTCAAGAAGAAAAATGGCGACATAAGGATTTGTATTGATTTCAGAAATTTAAATAAGGAAAGTTTAAAAGATAACTTCCCATTACCCACTATGGAGCAGATACTCCAATCAGTGGCAGGTTCAGAATTAATGTCCTTTTTGGATGGTTTTTCAGGATATAATCAAATTTTGGTTCATCCTGATGACTGACTCAAAACCACATTCAGAATAAAATGGGGAACATATGCATATCAGAAAATGCATTTCGGACTTATTAATGCCGGAGCCACTTTTCAAAGAGCAATGGATATCGCTTTCAAAGGGTTAATTAGTAGAACAATAGTCGTCTACTTAGATGATATTACTGTATTTTCTAAAGAGAGATCCAATCACTTGCATGATTTAAATCAAATCTTTCAACGCTGTAAAAAATATGGTATTTCTCTTAACCCTAAGAAATCCTTTTTCGCTCTTGATCAAGGCAAACTCCTAGGCTTTATTGTTTCTAAAGATGGCATTTATATCGATCCCGACAGGATCAAAGAAATCTCTAAAATCCCATTTCCTCACAATAACAAATCCATGCAGTCATTTTTAGGCCAAATCAATTTTGTTAAGAGATTCGTTCCAGACTTTTCTCAAATCATTTTACCACTTCAAACTATGATTAATAAAAATTCAGTCTTTAAATGGGGATCGACAAAAAAGGAAGCGTTTGAATTAATCAAACAATCAATAGTCAATGCCCCCGCTCTAAATACTCCAAATTTTTCTAATCATTTTACATTGTATACCTTCGCACCCGATTTCTCTTATGCTGCAATACTCACACAGATCAACAATCACAATTTGGAAGCACCTATTCCATTCTATAGTTCAAATCTTCAGGGTGCTGAACTAAACTACTCAGAAGTAGAAAAACAAGCCTTTGCTGTATATAAAGCTGTTAAACATTACAGACCCTTCCTTTTAAAAGCCCATACAAAAGTTATAGTTCCTTTCTCTTCAGTAAGGCAACTATTAATCGAAAGAAAACTGAGAGAAAAAAGGGCAAACTAGGTAACAACACTTCAAGAATATGACCTAGAGATCAAGCCAGCAAAGATTGTTAGAGGCCAAGGTTTTTGCAGGTTGTTGGCAGGAGCATCCAACATTCCAGAATCAAGTGATACAAATCAATTTGAAGCAATCAACCAGATAAGTATCATTGACTCTGAATCACAGTATGCCGATTTAATATTTTATTTGAAAAATGGATATGCACCTCCCAACCTGTCTTACAAAAGCAAAAGGGCCATAAGATTGAAAGCAAAAAATTTTACCATTATTGATGATGTGCTTTTCAGGAAAAATTATGATTCAATTTTATTGAGATGACTTGAAAAACCTGAAGCACAAATGGTTTTGCAGGAATTACATGATGGACTAGCAGGAGGCCACTTTGGAGCTGATACAACAGCTCACAAAGTCATCCATGTTGGATACTATTGGCCCACTCTGTTTAGGGATGCTCATGAATATGTAAGGAAATGCCGAAATTGTCAAAGTTCAAGTGAAAGACAAAGGAAATCAGCCTTCCCTCTGCAACCGGTCAACATTGAACAACCATTTGAGAAATGGAGATTCGACATCATTGGAGAGATTACCCCAAATTCTTGCAAACAGCATAAGTATATCCTTATCGCTACTGATTACTTTACCAAGTGGGTTGAAGCGATTCCTTTTAAGACAACAAATTCTGAAGCTATTATTGAATTCATAGACCAATTCATCATTACCAGGTTTGGTGTCCCGAATGCTCTTGTTTTTTATAATGCATCTTACTTTTCAGGCAATGCTATGTTTGATTTCGCAATTAAAAGAGGATTCAAACTCAAATACTTCTGCTAACTATTATCCCCAGGGCAATGGTTTGGTAGAATCTACAAAAAAAAATTATTATTAAAATTATCAAGCGAACTATCGAACAGAATCATAAGAACTGGCATAAATCTTTAATATTTACATTATGGGCTGACAGGATAACGCAAAAAGCTTCTATAGGTTCTTCTCCGTTTAAACTTGTGTATGGAAAAGAAGCAGTGCTACCAACAAATCTCATCCTTCCTTCTCTAGCCCTAGTTCAATTTATTGAAGAAAGCCCTTCTTCTTCTTTACAACTTAGACATGACCAAATTCTAAAATTAGAATAAGAAAGAGAAAAACCCAAAACCATTCACGCGAAACATCAGCAGATCATCAAGTCATCATTTGATTCACTTTCATCCGGTTCCAAACAATTTCAAGTCGGTGATTTAGTCCTGAAATGGGACAAAGCCCATGAAGATAAGGGAAAGCACACCAAGTTTCAAAAGATGTGGCTTGGACCATTTCATATCTGTGAAAAGATAGGCCATTTGACCTTCATATTACAAGATTTATCAGGGCTGAGAGATTCTCTCCCTGTTAATGGTCTCATCTTAAAGAAATTCTTCAATTGAGGAGGTAACCCCTTCTCCTTTTAATAGCATTTTTGTAGTTTGTAGGAGCATTAGAAAATAAAGCTATAAGGTATCTTATATTTGACCTTTGCTGTACTTAAAGAGTTTCTCAAAACAAGTAGTGTGATATTTAGTATTAAACAAAAGGAATGATTTCTAAGAAATTAGATATAATTGCATTCTGAAACTACACTGCAATCTTAGTGAACCCCTCTCAAAGTTTATAAATATTGTGAATCTTTTTATATTTTCAAATTGGTCCCAAAAAAAGGTTATCAATATCAAAATAGGAGCTAATCCAATTTCAGCATCTCCAACTCTTAGCTTGTCATCCATCTCCTCCTAAGAAGGAAATTGTCTATCCCACTCACCAAAGTTTGTGATTACTCAGAAGGTAATTCCAAGAATATTGGATACAAAAAGATAAGAGGTCTTATTACAAGCCTGCTTACCATGTTCATAGGGAAATAGTTTAGCCAACATTACCAATACTGCATACCAAAACAGGGTAATGGCTTCAATTGTAAGACAAGGGGTCTCATCACAAGCTAGCTTGTTTGGTTAAATTACTACCAGTGAATGGCATTGTCACTTAGCTAGCCATCAAACCAGGGCAATGGATTTTTATCTTACAAAATAACAGAAAAGAGAAAAGAAATACAAAATGTGAAAAACATATTTTGAATTCATTCTGTTAATCATGCTCTAAGGTGAATGGGACAATAGACAATGATATGGTTAAAAGGTGTCCCTGTCGAAACTATGGACGTTTGTTGGCAACAGAGGCTCTACCTATGACAAATGAGTTAATTTTAATAGCTGATTTGGAAAGGTTTTCTGTTTTATCAATATCAACCAATAGAGGCCAATTTAAAATCTAGAATGTATATAATTTTTAACAAAAGGGGGAGTTAGCAGAGAAAGTTTTATTTTGCTTGGAATGCAACTATACCTAGTTATATTAGAATTTTCCCTTTTGATAAAATTTCTATTTTAAAAAAAGTTTAAATATTTCTATACTTCCCAGAGATAACTGTTTCTTCCAGCGAATCGCCAATTGTTGTGCCCTACAACAACCCCCCATTTCATATCAATATTATCTCAAAACCATAATATGAAATGGTTCCCTTTTTAATTTTGTTTTTTAATTGGTATCAATTTAGTTCTATTCTAAAAGGCCCGAAGAAATAAAATAAAACATTACCAAAAATATTTTTCCATAAACCAATCAAAAGCCTTAACATAAAACGATTAATCTTTTGTCATTGCGATAAAGCGATCGCAAGATCGCATATCGCAATGACAAAGGGAGCACAACTTGAGGACATATTGGTTTGCTCCGATGCGAAATTGCTATCGGATATCAACAATAAAATAATTGGCGTAATTAAATCCCTCAATCTCCGATGCGATGTGATATCGCTATCAGATATCGTTGGTAATGAATTAAACACAATAAAGCTCCCTCTTGCCCCGATGCGATGCAATATCGCTATCAGCAATCAGCGATCGACTATGCACGCCTTCTTAGCCGCCCCACTCGCTACTCCCGATGCGATGCGATATTGCTATCGGCAATCGGGGATTCCAAATGGAACCAAAACAATGACTTATGATTTTCCCCGACGTCCGATTGCAATAAAGGCAAAAGCGCAATTTTCAAAGAAAACCATAAAAGCAGTTTAATACGATTTATTCGTAATTAAGGAACTATCTTTCGAAAAGCCGCTCATCCGCGCTCAACCACCAAATCGCCCAAGGCATGCTTCAAATAAATCATTCGGGCATTAATCGAATTGACTAGTATTGATAAGATTGACAGGCCTTAACGGCCATTTAATGAAAACAGCAAGCCTGCGATCTGTTAACAGATTTGATTCGAAGCCACCTTAAGTCAATCGATCACCATGAATTTATCAATATATATATATCTCAGTCTATTTGATTTATGTTATTATTTCCTGTATTACGCCTATCGTTCTCTCTGTGCAGAATTCTCCTGCAGAAACATAATTGAGCAGAATGGGAAAGAAGCCTAAGAAGACCACAATGCCTTCCGCTTCGCCGGCCGCAGGGCAACCTGTTGTTGATCCAGGCAATAAAAAGAAAGGGCTCATATCAGACACTACATGCCTGGGACTTACCAGAGCTACTTGGCAAGGCACATATAACCTGATTGAAGCTGAAGACCCGAGGGTGACAGCGATACAAGTTTCTGCCGACAGCACTAGTAAATCCGAGGCTAATCTGAGTGATTTAGCCAACTGTTTTCTTCATTGAATAGCGGCCCGAGAGCAAATCCTCCCATATACAGATGTGGTAAGATGGGCGATTCAGGAAATCCCAATTACCGATAGAACTTTCAGCACTATAGATGGGAGAATTTTCGGTTCTTTTTGAGCCGAGGATCTAAGGCAAATGTATCATTTGCCGGCGGAAGAGAAGAAGTATAACACGGCATTCCTGGAGAAATTCCGAGCTGAAAATGAGACTGAGTCCGAACCCATTCGAGGTTGGAGACAAAATCCAGCAAAGCACAAGCACGAATCTTCGGGTAAGTGCTCGGTTGATTCTCTATGTTCTCCTTATTGCTATGCTGGGATTATGATGTGCAGACTATGGGGATTACATGATTCCACCAATTTTACCATAGAAATGGTCCCCTTAATGGAGGTGGCATGTAGTGGCAAGATAATGGGTTGGGCGGATATATTATCCGATAAGTTAGCCACTGCCATTCTTAATTTCAGATTTAATTCTCGCGTCACTGAGAGATTCATTCTGCCATTTTACTGCAGTGCCTATGTATTAGACGTTTAATGTTTTAATTCTGAATTTCCTGTGCTCGGATGGAGTTGGACATCGCAAGACCTTGCACCCGTCCACATATATCATCAAAAGTTGTGGAAGACCAACTACAAACACCACTTGTATCAAATCTGCAATGGTTTCATGTTGCCTATTCATTATTCCATTTTCAATAAGCCTGCCCCGAAGATTTCTAACAAGAAGGGGTTGATTTAACTGCCGTAGCAAGTTGGTTTGGAGAAGAAAAGTTTACCTATATTAGAGTTTTTGGCAGTCAAGCCAAGCCCCATGTGCTTCCACTATACATCCCTGATAAGTTACTTGCCAGGGAAGTAGCCTATCAGATCAATGTCGATGGGGTTACTCAGAGCCTGAAAAAAGCAAAGAAGCATGTCTGGCCCTCCTTTCCCCTGCGAATTGGTATTTACACTCTGCATGATCTCAAACATGCAGAGAAGGAAGCTGCAAAGATAAATTCTCTGACTCTGGCAACTCTGACAAGCAGGTGATACGATCCGAGGAAAATCGCCTACAATGCGCTCGACCAGGCCAAATTGGCCAAGTTCGAGCACAAAGAAGACAGATTTGAGGATTTGTTTGCATCGGCCGAGTTTCTATATCAAGTTAAATCACTCGCCATAAATGAATACAACGATGAGGGGCTAGCCGAATTTAACAAAATTAGAGAACAGAGGTTGCAAACGCTGCCTCTAGACCTGTTAGCGACTACTCCAACAACGACAAAATCAAGCGAGCCTGAGCAGCAAAGTAATAAGCAACCTCCTACTACATCAAAGCAGCAGGAGGAAGTGCATGACCAGAGGCAGGAAGAAACCCAGGCAAATGTGCAACGACAGGAAGAAACCCAGGCGAAAACTCAAGAAGAGAGCAGTTCGAGAGTTAATGATGATACACAAATTGATCCGAATTTGCTCCAACAATGATAGCAATTCAACTCAATCATCGGCAATCTAGAATTCTCTAAAGATGATGAGATTTCAAAGGAGGGAGACACACAGGAAGCGACATCAAAGCAGGTTTCGGGCGAAACCAACGACCCACCCAAATAAAAGGAAACGGAAATAATTCCTAAGGATCCATCGGGCGAAATCATTTTGCAAATAGAAGAGATTCCTCCCTTGGATGTATTCTACAGCCCTAAGCATAAAGTTGTTGTAAAGCGACAGAGGAAGAGAAGAAAGGCTGATCAACCTTCTTTATTCCCTGAATTAACAGTAACGGGCAATGTTGTGTGGAAGGAAGAATTTGATCCCTCCGATGACTTGACAAAGCTATCGCAATACGCTGGAGCATATTCGGCGGCTACCATAGATAAAGCATCAGAGGTAAGCAGTCTATTAAAAGCGAAAGATCAAGACATCTTTTCGCTACATGCTTAATTATCGGAAGCGCAGCAGAAGGCAGAGCAGGAATTGCTAGTACAGCAGCAAAATAATTATCAACTGACTAAGCAATTGCAGGAGGAAAAACAGAGGATTGACGAGAGCGTAATCCAAAAGAAAAAGGAGCTATCGGCAGCATTGGCGCAATTAAAAATATCAACTGGGGGAATGATAAAATCCAAAGATGAGCAAATCACTCAATTATCAACTCAAATTGAGCAAACGAAAATGCTCCCTCGGGTAGATGAGTTTAAAGCAGAGGCGCTTCAATTAAATAAAGCATTGATAAATCAAATTAAGCTCATATGTTAGCAAATTACCCAGGCAGAGCCATTGTGCCACTTATTAGCATCCATAAGCGAAAAAGTAGAAAAGGCAAGGACATATTTGGACCAGGCCGAAGAAACATTGACAAATTTTCTGGAATGGCAAGATTCCGATCAGGGCTAGGCAACTAACCTACCAAGAATTCTGGAATCACACAAGGAAATATTATTCACAGAATGGCAATCACAGTTAATGAAGGCAGAAAGAGCGATTTTAAGATGCAAGGCAACCACTAATAATTTGGTTGAATTAGTAAATAATACTCTTTATTTGTCTAACATGATTTCCCAATGTACTCTAGGCCAATTAACAACGACAAATATATTGGAGCATTCATGCTACCCAGAGCTGGAGAAAAATGGAAGGTTAATCGCGGGGATCAACAGTTTAACATGGGATGCCTATTGGTTCTTCTTAGTGAAGCCGCACAGCCAGAGAGCCGCCTTAAAATGCCTCACAGATGCTATCGAGTATATCATACCCGATATTCAGGATACCACCTTTGTTGCCCAACTCAGCTTGCGCCTCAATAGACCACCCGAAGTGGAGCCAATGCTTGCGATAAGCCAGCTCAGGTTTAAAGGCAAGCAGCCTGAGTCATAATTCACATCGCCGAATGCCAGATCGCCCCAAAGAAATAGATAGCATTTATTGATGCCAATTTAGTAGGATTTTGTTTCATAGCTTTTTTAGCTTAGTAGTATTTATAGACCCTTTCATGCATTTAGAAAGGGTCGTAAAGTTTTGTATATGACTAAAACCCTGAAGTTGCACTATTGTACTTCAGGGGTATTCTTTTATGAAACTGGACCAATTATTCTGACTTTGACGAGGAAGGTTTTTATACAAATGTGCACTACTGTCTTTGTTTAAAAGCATTTCTGTGTTGAAGGAAGAATTTCGGATAGCGATTGATATTTGGGATTGATTAGCAGCTCACATGGTACTATTATCTGCGTCTGAATTCATTCCTGTTATATGAATTGTTATTTAATCGCTCTCGCTATTATCGCTTATATATGTGTGTTTTAACAGCATCCTTTATGCATCCCACTATTGGCTGTTTATAGCATGATTTTCTTTCAATCGTATATGTATCGATGATATAAATGGCGAATGCAGTAATTTGTGTTAATCACTTCGTTTGACTATTCATATGAAGTAATCTTTAAATGATTGAATATCTCTGTTTATTTTACAGAGTCATCTATATGCCTGTTAAATAGATAAGGATTATTAAATGCTGCATTTCAAATGAATAAGTTGTTCCCGGGATTAGTATTAGTTTTCTTATTTTTGTTAATAGAATAAGCTAGCCGCCTATCATTAAAACAGACAACTCATCCATCCCTTTTATTCATTATCGGGAAACTGGTCCCGTTATATCCAGTCGGAGCCACCATCCCAAATGGAAAAGGAGCTGTACTAAGGTCCGGACCGGGTGGTTATCCCCCAATGTTGTTGCAGCGATTTTCGAGGCCTCAACAAGCCCCCAAAAATTGAAAGGTTTTGAATATCTAATTTATGGGCAACTTTGAACTCTAAAACCAGGGCTTCATACTCAACCACATTGTTAGTGGTATCAAAGTTTAATTTAAAAGGGAAGGTAATCTTCTACTTGTGGGGAAGATGAAAACCACTCCTATTCCAAATCCATTTCAAGAAGAAGTGCCATACAAAAACATTTTCGAAACTACATTTACATTTTGTATAGTTTCTTTTTGTTTTTTGTTTTATTTACAAAGTATCTTTCTTGATTTGTTATGGTTAATACAAAAGTACCTAAATTGTCATTAAATTCATAAACATGAAATTTATTTAGACTATTCTCATTACTCACAATGTAGGCCAATCATGATTCTCGATATAACTATCTGGAATCAACCCCAAAAATAGGTATAGTTGGGTAGGATAAGTCAAGTTCGGGAGGGACTCCTAGCTTGGCACTCTAAGATCAAGAGAATAGCATCTCGTAGTTGGATTGAATTTCTACCACTACTATGTCCATCACTACACCCTTTACTAGGAGGTATTTGATCATGTCGAGGCATTTTACTCAATGAGAATCGAAAGCGTATAAATCTTTATATTCTCAAGTGATATCTAAACCCAAAGAATCCATAATTTATTTAGGCATAGGATTATGTGACACCCAAAAATATAGCATACAATTATGTGGGGTGAAGTCATGGATCTTCAAGCTAATATAGAATGGAGGCACTAAACTATATTCCTTTTCAACATGGGGACTGATGGTAATCTTAGGAACAATTTATTGTATGTTGAGAACATCAGTTTCTAGTGCTTCCTCTTATTTATCTATAGTGGTTCGAATAAATTTGTTAAATTCATGTTTATATGTTGGTATTTTAAAAATTTTGTTCAATGGTACATTAATTCTCACTTTGGTTAATTCATTATGCAAACTAAAACTTTGTGGTTTTGGGGGTATATTTTCTTCCCACTCGAGACGCTGAAGTTTTTGTCTATTATCTTTGATCTTCTCCTTTGGAGTAGGTTTTTTATTCATGGCCTCATTTCAGTTTGAGTCTTCCTTTCCTTTATTTACAAGTCTAGTTCTCAAGTCATACTTACGCTTCATCTGGGCTTCTAGATACCTAGCAAAATTTTCAAGTTGTAGAGCCCAAAACCCTCATTCGATATGATGGATGGGTTCTTGATCATACATTAGGTAACATTTGTCATGGTATCGATCAAAACAATTGATCTCAAGGCACTCCTCCTCATCGAGATTCATGAGTTGACTAGCCATGTTGTCACCATATTCATCTAACAAATTTGTGTTATTTCATAAGGGAGGTTGAGTAGGAGGTTCTTTTCGTTCCCCTCTCTACAAAATCTAAGGATTAAAGGGCCTACTATAAGGTTGTTGATTTCTGAATGGGGTATTTGGGTTTGTAGTTGGTGGATTATTATTATTATGTGGAAAATTCCTAGGGGGTTGATTTTGAGGCATGGGGACTGGTTCCCTATTGCCTACTTCAAGACATTGAAGTTTATTTGATAAATATTTAATTAATTTGGCCATCTCATCAATCTTCTACTCCTGAGAATCTTTGGTGCCTAAATCTTTAGGAGTAGAATCAATGACCTTCTTATTCCCCTCAGCTTTGATCTCTTTAGCCCCAAACTTTCTAGTGGTTATTAAATTACCTTCGCATGCATAGGATTTACTCTGGTAATTTGATAATGTAGTAGGATATCTCTCTCTTTCTCAACATTAATGAGAGATCATAGTCAAGGGTTGTTGAATATGCTACTAGAGCAGTAGTGTCTAAAGGTATTATATCATTAGTTAGTTGATTATAACATTTGTTACCTATTTTATTAAAGTCATTTACTGACCCATCAAGTTTAAGCTTTAAGGAACTAAACTCAGTTAACCATATTTGGTTACTCTTCTTGACACCAAATTGTTAGAGAAATAATTAAACTAATATTTCCATGGTATTAATGGAATTTTGAGGCAAATTTCGAAACAAATTATGAGTGTTGCCTTCTAGACTTTGCATAAAAATCCTCATACATATGTCATCATATTCAGTTCCAAGGTTTTCGCAATAACTGTGGAATTTGATTATGTATTCCTCAAAGGTGCATTCCCCTTGATTATTGAATATATGTATTTTTTTATCAAATCTTTTGGGCATACCATGTAATGGGGTAACCAAGTTAATGGGACAATAGTGAACATTAACCCAAGCATTCATGTTTTGGGGAGGATGAAGAACTAACACTTGTTGAGGTGGAGGGACTAAAGATGGGGAAGAGGTGGGTGGGGAATTGGCCTCAGTTCCTCAAGAACGGATGATAGTTTTCAACCCTCTAGGAGGCATCAATGGTTGGAAGTTGTGTTGAACTAGGGTTGAGTGAAAAAGGAATCACTAAGAGTCTATCTTAATGCTTTGATTCTCCTTCTCTAGTTTTTTGTAGCTAGTAGAGCCTCTAGATCCTCAAGATGTAAGGGAGATAGATCATATTGTGGTCGAATAATCCATTTAGAGGGATCCAATTTTTGGGAGTCGTCAAAAAAAAGAGTTTTCTAATATAACACAAACAACAAAATCATTAAAAGAGGCATACACGTTTTGAGCAATTGAGATTGTTGCAAATGTGCATATTTCGAGTCTTACATTTCTGAAGAATTTCACCATCTCAATCTCTCTTGTCATTCAGGAATGTTTGGGTTTGGTTGCACGTGCTCATATTCCCGATCCATAACTTCCTAATCCCTTTGAATCTTTTTGGGGTACGGAAAACCTACATGCTCAAATCATATAATCCATTTAGAATACTGTGTTGATCAGCTAATCCAAAAAGAAGATGAGGTTGTATGGGGTTACCAATAGTCATGAGCACACACACATACACAAATTTTGTTCCCTAGCAATGACACCAAGAGAATGTTGATTCCTAAATTGTTTTGGAGACAAAGAAAAATTTAAAGAGACATTCAATGAGGATTTGAATCCTCCCGCTTTAGGCTAGAAGGGATAGTCTCCCTTGCCTTAGGGGGTATTCCTTGTGTTGAACTTGTGAATATATTCTAATAATCAAATGTATAGGACTAGATTATAGATATTGTAAGAAGAGGTGTAAAACAGTGAGGCTTACAAGTGGAAGAATCTAGCGCATTACACATAATCATGAACTAATTAAAACCTTAATCATGTGATAAGAAAATAACATCTCACAAAACTAAGAAAGGATGCAACAAATTTATTCTAAATAAGAAAATAGAAGAAATAAAAAATAAGTTTACTAATATTTTTTATTGATAATTTATAATCCAGACAGTATAAAGATCACAATATCAGGTATCGTCACCTTCATGCACTTTACCATACAAACAAGCGGTGAGAGTATAATTACTTGTTGATTATATGAATATCAACAGACAAGTAAACCTCTTATGAACTACAATAATGCAATATCGATCGAGTTAAATATTACCTATAGTAGTTATTAGGATGTAAGTATATCAACCAAAACAAAACATAACAAAAAATGAACTACACACTATTCTAAGATATACTTTGCATAAATTGTTAAAATAGAATACCAATGCAAAGCATTCAAGATTCCATGATAATAAGTCATGAAAATATCCCATTTCATGTACTTATGATAATATTGATATCTAAGAGAAAATAACAAAGTAATATATGGTGTTTACACGATCAGGTCAATCATATAAACAAAGCATAAACCAACATATAACCACATAAAGAAAATAGAAGAACATTGTAGAGACATTCTATTCAGAATCACATGAATAAGATCATAACAACATTGGAATTAGTCTATCTAGCGAGTACATTCAGACCATTTTAATAACAAGTCGATCCCCTCATATGAGAAATGAGGTCATTATATATAAATTTTAAATAATTTTCATGGGAGTTCTCTTTGTAATTGATAAGTTAAAACAAGTAAATTAAATAAAAAGAATTTAAAGTTTAACTCTGAGAAACATTCCTACACTTGGCATGATTTTTAGTAGCTTTTGTTGCTTTTTCAATAATAATAATAATAGGTACAGGAATATTTGGGATTACCATGTTCTTTCTCCTTGGGTTATGAAAAACAACCAGTGCTTTGGTGTCTAATTCTTTGACACTTTCAATAGTGGATTATAGTGGTAAAATCAGAGTAATGGTCTATAGAGTTGAAGCAGGCTGATGTGGTAATTTAAATCACTTCTTAAACCTCATATATTTATCCCAGTCCAGATTCTATATCCACAACACATTTTTAAGCTTTGTTGCAACAATAGCAAGTTCAAATCGGATTTGATACTTGGTAGTTGGTAATTTTTGTGTCATTTTGTGTAGGAGCACCAAAACACTGAATCCTTTGAACAAAAAATCAACTATTTATTGACTCGTGATGGCCCCTTCTTCGTTATATGGAAAAACTCTGAAGCTTCATTTTACTTTTTCCATTTTTTCTTTTAAAGCATGTTCCAGGATGACCCAACTTGTGTTGCTCAAGAGTGATGGAAGACCAAATCTCTATAGGTAATTCCATTCTGCTTTAAATTTATTAATAATTTCTAGAGTTTGAAATTTGATCATTTGTCTCCTAAATACACTTCTTAACTTCCTTCACTAACATAAGGGCCACAATGCACTCATCTCTATTAAGAAAATCGAGAGCTTGCAACTCTGGATTATTTAAAGATTTAAAACTATCCATGATCACATATACTTCCTTCAGCGTTTCTTCAACCATAGGGGTCATCTTGTTAATATCAATGTTCAGATTTAGGATTATTTTTTTTCACAATCACCTAAAATAGATACATATGGCATTAACCAAGAAATATTTTCATCAATCATGACCCAAACTTAGTACTTTACCTCACTCAAGGGCCTCTTCCTTGAATGCAACTTCTGATAGACATTGTCGTGAGGATTGAATTTCCTTCTCCTTATCCACTGCAATGGTTATCATAACATCAATGATCTCATCCTTCTATTGAATCTTTTTTTTTTCCAACTGTTGGGCATGGAATCCCCCCACAGCATGTTTTGGGGCTCAAAGCCCAAGTTTTGGTCAAATGTATTGTAAGACTGCGAATTACGAGCGTGGAGTGCAAAGTATAGGATAAGTCATAGGGTTGTCCACCTTAAGTATTGTAAAGTAATGTAATGTCATGTCAGCCTACCCATGGTCTATGGACCATGGGATTGTATAAATAGAGAGAGACTCTAAGTTGTAAAGATAGCGAATTGGAGAAATAGATGAATACGCATGGTTCGAGCATAGAGTAAGAGTCTAAGTGTATTGGGTCGTAGTAATAGGAAGAGGCGCTGCAGTTGCGTGTGCAGAGGCCTAGTAGAGTCTGCAGCTAAGTGCGCGGACCCCTGCAGCTGAGTGCGTAGGGTAGTGTCGAGTCTGTAATCTTGATTGAAGAATAATGAAGAGAAGTTAATTCCAATTTTTGCGTATCTACTTGTGTATTGCCTTCTTTACATTTATACTGTTTTGTTTATCACGCGCACCGATATGATTGTTGGATAGGATATTAATAAATCACTAGTTTTACACAAATAAGTTGAGTAATCAGATAATAATAATTAAATAGCAAGGAACTTGGGTATAATATGGGTCGCGCCCCGAGTAGGGTTGCACAGAAGCAACATCACAGGGTGCGAGGGACTAACAGGTGCACATAGCGACGTGTGCACAGGGTCAAACCGCAGACCTCCGGAAGCTCATCAGACATCCCCAGGGTGTGGAAACCTGGTTCTAGCACCCTCCCATACTACTTTGGGTGAGACCTTAGTCCACGCTCTGCGGAGTGTTGTCGAAAGGGCTAGTAGTACTGGGATTTGCTTGGCTAAATCACTTCTAAACCTGGGTCAGGCCCAAACAAGCCAACACCAACCTTTTTCTAATGTTTATTTCTCTAGCTTTTTTCCAGTTAATTCCATTTCTAGCTCATCCACCTTGGCTTCAAATAACTTCAATTTATCAATATCTACCTTTCCAGAAGAATCTGCCTTCAAAGCTTCATCAAGAATATTTTTATATTTTTCCATCTCCTATAGGTATCCCTTTTCTTTCTCCTCTGCTTCCTTGACTAATTTATCAATTTGGTCCTTTAATCCCTTACATTGATCCTCTTGCAATTTCAATTCCTTCTTCATTTCTTGCAAATGTTTGTCTTTCTCCTCATTCTGCTGGAAAGCTTCAACCAACTTATTTACATTGTAATTTGGTTTCTTTTGGCTCAACTTTAAACTCTTGATTCCTTTATCTTTATCTTCCAAGAGTTTCTTGTACTGAACCATCCTTTTGCATACCTAACTATTTAATTATCCTGTCTTCAAGCACTTTTATTTGGTTGACTCTGTTTTTAACCACAATAGTGACATATTTAAGTTGTCCCTATAATTTAACAATAATTGTTTGAGATTTGTTATTTTTAGTTGTAGCGTCCAACAATATTTTAACTACTACTTCGCTCATTTTACTATGCCAATAAACTATATCAATATCGTTGATTTTTTACCAAATTGATGTTCATAGAAGCGACTCTGGAACCAAGCAATTGTGCAACTGTATTTGTTTCTAGTCACGGAACAATTAAATTAAACGTATTGCTATCCAAATCACTTTTGAACAAGAAAATTTGTTCCAAGTTTGAAGTTATTTCTTTCATTATCATGTCATTTTTTGTTTCAATTTCTCCAAGGAATAACATTAGTTCTTTGTTTACATCCTTTATAAGCTTCTTAGTAATGGAGCTTTCCAACTAATACAACAAGTTTCCCTTAATCTTTCAGTTCGACCTAATCCAAAGTATCTTCCAATTTCTTTAATATATTGTCGTTAGTTTTATGAAACATAATCGCCTCTTTATCATCACCAGTAACATCTTTTACTATTTTCTTTGACACTTGTAATCCATAAAAAATGATTACACTTGTCTTCCTCTTTAGAGGATTCATTTGCGGTTGAAAATTCATGGTACATGTTTCTCACTCAACTATCTTCCCCTCTTAATTAACAGTTAATAGTGCAACTTTTCTAGTAATGCCCTTTTTGACAAAATTTGGCTCATCCGTAGCCACTTTAGTTAGCTGCATTTTAGCGAAACCCATATCATTCTGAGGAGACCAACCAATGTTAGCTATATTTTCAAGTTCAGGGTTCAAATCATGAGGATATTCTGGTAGACCAACTAATTCCCTTGCATTTGATCAATTTTGTAAAGGGTCAAAATACCAACATATATATTTAACGAGACCTAGAGCCGATAATTCATTTTCACTTATTTATAAGGCATATTTGTTTTTGATAAGTAATTGACATACATTGTAAGGTGTCATGATCATTGCTTTCTTATTTTTTGAAGTAAAATGAAATTCATCTAGACACAATCGTTGTATATCAAGTTCTAAGGAAAACAAATGAGGGAGAATAAATTTAGGCAAACGATATGGTTCTCCTTCAAAGTTGTAAGCTCGAATGACTGAATAATTAAGGAAAATAGACCATTGTCCAATACTATTTTCTTTTGTAAGGTATAAAAAAAAAAATTCTTATTCTGAAATCCTATTAGGAGCCTTCTGCCACATTTTGAACTGTAAGTAAAAGTAAAATTGATTGCTCCCAAGGACCCTTCTTAGATACAATAATAGTGACCAACGATCTATCTCTGCCTTTTTCCGTATCTCATCCTTTTTAGTCTTTATTAGTTTGATGGTAATGAAGTATCCGAGATAATTGAACAAAACTAAATGCACCAAATGCGTACAATATCTCAAACTTTGATAGCTTTATGCTATGGTTAAATCCATATAGACATTAGTGGCCAAATAACCTCATAAATTTATTGTGACTTCATTAGACTCTTTCAATAATTCTCTCATAAATACTAGCATGGGTTCATCGACCTTAGAATTATCAAAATACCCTTTAATAACTGCCAAGAGGGAGGTTGACGTCTAATACAAGGGTTTAAGAGAAATGTTTGAGACTGAAAAGGTAACATGGGAGACATCACTGGGGTTCTTATGTAATCCATATAAAAACTTCAATTTCTCTTCATCAAACCATATAAGAAACAATTTGATCAACTCTTTATCATAGAAGGCCTTGCTGGACGTGGGTAAATTTAACATTTTGGTTAGGGATTCTTGAGATACTTCAAGGAAAACTTAGTCATTAGTGGGACATAAGATGCTTTTTGTATCATGGTTCAAATTATTGATCGATAACAAAATCAAATTAGGGTTGAAGTGCACAACATGTAAGATTTCCTACAAGAGATTAGTATTTACTAGACATTCATATGCAAAATGGCTAACACCAATATTTAAAGCCTTCCTAAGTGTATAAATGTCATTATTAAGAACTTTGATATCTCAAACATGAGCCAAGGGATCAATAAGGGTGTCATCTATATAATTTTAGGTCATTTTGTCCTAATAGTTGAAAGGGAGGAATAGTAACAACGCTAACATACAAGAGCAAGGTCAACTGTACTTACCAGGTTCTCAATGTTGGTTGAACTCTACAACGTGAGATTCAAATGTTTGGAGACTGAGCAAAACTAAAGTTTAATTGAGGAAAAAAAATGAAAACTAAGGGATTCTCAATTTTCAATATCCTAATTAAACCACACATGTAATGTATTTACAAGAGAGTATGTTGCCCCCCATTATTAATTGGTTTTTTATTACATTGGGATTAATGTTTTAATGTAATCATATGCCTAAACTAATATTAGTCATACAGAGTATTGGGCGGAGGAGTAACAGTTAAATACCATGTTGATTGCGGCTCGAAGTGAATGTCAGCCATTTATCTGTTGTATTGTCCATCATTGGATGGATTTAGGTGCAAGAAGGGATGCTAAGATCTGCAAATTTTCACACCCGAATTAATCTCACCCATCAGATTTGAAGCCTGATGACTGTGCGATTATTTCATGTCGAAAAGAGGACATTAACCTCCATGCACATTGCGACATGAATGAATATCAGTTGTTGGATTGGAGTCAGCCCAGTTGTTTGATGCCTATTAGTGAAAGGAGAAGTCTCAATGGGAATTTAATTTCAATATCTGAAAATTGGTGTTTTACAAGGCTTAATTCCCAAGTTAAGTGCACGACTGAAGATATGTACACTCAATTTTAATATAAGTCATCAACCCTTTTGATCTTGTGAGTAATTCATAACTAAAGGATTAGACTTTAGATATAGAAACATGAGCCAAACTCCAATCTTTAGTCAAGAGAGAACCAGCATTTAGAAAAAGATATTTTAAGACTTTTTAAGGCAGATAATGATCCAAGTGGATATTGGTGGCCATTTTCCTATTCCACCTAGACCTCTAGTTGGTTTCATCAGTTTCCTTGTTTATAGCAGTATTTATTATTTTTAGAAGCTTTTTGGGTCATGAACTTCCGGAGCAATTTTGACCACATAAATGGAGGCTTTTTTAGGCTTGTAAAAAGTCAAAAGTTGTGGTAAATCCTATAGTACTCAAAGAGATATTTCTAATGAGGTATCGTACGTATCAGACGAAGATAATATGACCAAGTTATGATCCTGCAAAGTTAGTTGCCCAACGAACCCCAATAGGGCCCACAAACTCTTGGTGTTCCATCTCTTGGGGTTAGGTTTTTCATTGTTTAGGGTTTTCCCTTGTTGTTCAATAATAAAAGGCCCTTGAGCCTCATTATAACACAGTTCAAAGGCATGTATCTGCCACATCTCTTCTTAGAGATAAGTTATTGTTGACGGTGCTGGACCTGCCAACATGGCAAGGAACCTCCCTAGTAAGAAGTCTGAATTAGAACTTAGACCGTTTGGTGTAGGACTCCTAGCACTAGGTCATATGTGTTGAAAATAGCAACAAGAAATGCTAAATATAGAAGTGCTAAAAATAGAATTTCTATAAATAGAATTTCTATAAATAGCATTTCGGGATACATTCCAATTTTAGTTAATCCCTGAACTAAAATTGATAGTTAAAATTCGAATTTGATCTTAGCAGTTGTTTAAAAAATAATTAATTAATTCATCTTGAGTTAATTAGTTGGAGAAAATCAAACATGAAGTCAATGTGAAGACATGCAACAGTTTCCCCTTTCATTGAGGAAGTTATCCCTTGATTAAGGAGATCAGGATGAGTTGTACTTTGAGTTGTAATTAGTTAGCTCAATTAACTGAGTTAAGTCTAGTTAAATTAGTCCCAACAGTTTGAGGAACTAATTGTGAGTTCAGTTAGTTAAATGCATGCATGCAAGTAACTACTACACTTCAGATAACTAAATATTCTCTCATAAATAACTCATGCATGTCAGTTCAGTCAAAGACCCAATTGAGATCAGATGATGGGACAATGTACTATTAGTTGCAGGAATATTGCATTGAGGATATCTCTTGCATGCAGAAGGAATCCTTGAGGATTGCGTAGTTATTTCTGAGTTTTGATGAGTGTATGATGTGGGAATTCACACAAGTGGCAACATTGGACCCCGAGAGAAACTGCGTAAGGAAATAGGAGGCTTGGAGGACTGATGGAAGGCATATGTTGTGTCTATGCAGTCTATGAGCAGTATT
This sequence comes from Pinus taeda, assembly GCA_000404065.3. Lineage (NCBI taxonomy): Eukaryota > Viridiplantae > Streptophyta > Pinopsida > Pinales > Pinaceae > Pinus > Pinus taeda. Next base: position 72,634 of record APFE031136273.1, on the reverse strand, counting down.
GAGGGATTGTACTGAGAGTTGGATAGCTTGTGAGCTAAAGCTTTGTGTAATCCAGACATATCTCCACTTGTATGATAATACAGAAATCAGGGTTTTTAGCTGAGGCTTCCCCAGAGTATTCTTCTGTGTTCATGTGTGATTGATTTCTCATTCTCTGTTATATGTGTTCTATTTGATCTTACTCAAAATCGATTAAGCTTCTGCAAGTTTGTTTGTAGACGTAGATCAAGTATTTTTCTTTAGTATATTACATTATCAAGTGATCTACAGTGAGAATTTTCACATGGTATCAGAGCAAAGGTGATCAAAGCGAAGAACAGTATACAAAGAAGGGAGAAGTTCGAAGTTTGAAGTTCCTGATTATAGAATTCAAATTCTTATCACATCTCAAATTTCACCAATGGTGTTCAATGGTTTTAGACTCGAGTATGCCCTTGATGGTAGATCGAATTATATAGCCTGGAAAGATTGCATGGAAGCGTTATTAGAGGACAACGATTTGAAGGACTTCATTGATCAAGAAGTCCCCAAGCTAGCAGTTGTTAATGCCCAAGAATTGGCGGAATGGAAGAAATGTGTGGCTAGAGCGAGGAGAATCCTTTTGGAGGGAGTTCGAGACCACATTGTCTCGAGTCTCCATGGGAAGGAGACACTGTTTTCAATGTGGAAAACATTGAAGGATCTATATTAGAATAGTAGTGATCATAGGAAGCCGGCACTGAAAGACAAGCTTCGGAAAATCAAGTGTGAAAAGGGTGACACGATCTCTACATATCTAAACAAGCTCACCACCTTTAGGGATGAGCATCGAAGTGTAGGGATCATGACAGCCGATGATGACATGGTGAGTCTTGCTCTCCTTGGTCTTCCTAAGAACTGACATAGCTACCATGACTCGGTAAATGGAAGAGAGAAATTGCCAAATTGGGAACGACTTTGGGCGGATCTGATGCAGGAGGAGATAAGAAGAAGCACCAGAGATGGATCTTCATCAAAACAAGATGATGAAGAAAATCTAGCCTTAGTGAAAAAGGTGAGGAAAGGGAAAGGGAAGGCGTCCCATTCCAAATCCAGTTCCTCCCATGGTGGGAAGAATATTGACAAATCGAAAGTGAGATGCTTTCATTGTCATGAGGTGGGCCATTATGCTACGAATTGTCCACAAAAGAAATCCAAGAAGGGATCCTTGAAGGGATCAGATGGTGAGGCACTAGCCTCACAGTTCGAATTGGATTTCTCCCTCATCGCATGCATGGTTTCATCGATGGTGGGATGTGTTTGGTACTTGGACAGTGGAGCTTCATTCCACATGACCTGCGACAATAATCTTTTCAGTATCGTGGAGGAGAAGGATATCCAGATGCAGATCAAGATGGGTGATGATGAAAAGTACCGTGTTTCAGGTGAAGGTACGGTTGTGTTTCAGAGGGAGCATGCAGCTCCTCTCACCCTAACTGATGTAAAGTATGTACCAGGTGTGAAGAAGAATCTTGTGCCCATCGCTATGTTGGAAGACAAAGGCTATGATGTAGTCTTTAGTAAAGGAATGGTATTCCTGAGGCATATTGGCACTGGACAAACCAAGAGGATTGGGATTCAAGTTAAGAATCTCTACAAGCTAGAGGTAGACGAATGTGTTGCATTGAGTTACAAAGTAGAGTTGGTGTAGAGACAAGATTTTGGCAAGCTACGGCATAGAAGATTGGGCCACTTGCACCATGGGGCCTTGAAGATCATGTAGTAGATTTCTACCGGACTTCCCAAGGGAAAATTGGAGCAAATGGATACATGCAAAGGTTGTAGCTTGGGTAAGTATGTGAAATATTCCTTTCAAGATAGGGACAATAGAGCTGGAAAAATCCTGGAGTGAGTTCATACAGATGTGTGTGGACCATTCTCTACAGCCTCCACTGCTAAACAAAGGTACTATTTTATTTTTATTGATTATTTTTCTTGTAGATGTTGGATCTACTTTTTGCAGAAGAAGGATCAAACCTTCTCAAGGTTTTGTGAGTTTAAAGCCTTGGCAAAGAAATAATCTGGAAAGAAAATAAGGGCCTTTTGTAGTGAAAATGGTGGAGAGTACGTCTCCCAATAGTTTAAGGGCCTAGCGATGTTGCATGACTAGAGCCTACCACTTCATTTGTGGGCTGAGGCATGCAATACATCAGTATACTTGCAGAATAGAAGCCTGCATCATATACAGAGAATGAAGACACCAATGGAAACCTTTTCTGGGAAGAGACTAGATGTGAGTCACTTCAAGATATTTGGATCATCGGTTTATTGCCATGTGACCAAAGATGTCTGGAAGAAGATAGATCCAACAGCTAAGTTGGGGATACTTGTGGGATACACTGATACACCCCACAACTATCAGGTGTTCTTGCCTACCAGTCAGAGGATAGTGGTACGTAGAGATCTGAAGTTCGACAAGTAGAAATCCATGCAAGTATCACTTGAGAGGGAGCTCAAGTTGCATGCAGAGGAGGAACTTTTAGTTCCTAAGGAGGAGGAGCCTCAGACTGATGCGGAGCATCCACATGCAAAGGATCCGGGAGTGGAGACATCCACTCATGTAGAGTCTTCCAGAGATGGTCAGAAACACTCAAGGGAAGCTGACAGGTTGATGCTGGATGGGCGAGAGAATGTGGGCCAGCCATCTTCTCAGTGCAGATAGAGGAGGTCACCCAAGTGGTACACTGGTTACATGGCCCTGGTTAGGGAGTGTGTAGAGTCTGAACCTTCTTCATTCGAGGAAGTAGTGTAGCAACCAGTCTGGTTTGATGCTATGGTGGAGGAATGCAACTCCATCATTCAGAACTGTGTTTGGGATGTTGTCCCAAGACCTCAGGACAAGTCAGTGGTGAGTTCCTGATGGCTTTACAAGGTAAAGCAGGCAGTTGATGGCAGTGTTGAGAAACATAAGGCAAGGTTTGTTGCCCGTGGTTTCTCACAGGTCAAGGGGATTAACTACGATGAGACTTTTGCTCCTTTAGCAAAGTACTCATATATTAGATCGATTTTGGCACTATCAGCTCAGATGGGTTGGAAGATCCATCAGACGGATGTGAAGATTATTTTCCTCAATGGGAAGATTGAGGAAGAGGTGTACATTGAGTAGCCAGAAGGTTTTGAGACCTTCGATCGTGAGTTGCATGTGGGTCGACTCAAGAGGGATTTGTATGGGTTGAAGCAAGCACCTCGTGCTTGGTACACCAGGATCGACATCTATTTCACAGGGTTTGGCTTCACCAAGAGTGAAGTAGATGCGAAGCTTTACCACATCATGGTAGAAGGTAAGCCATTGATCATTGTTCTTTATGTGGATCATCTGATTTCAACAAGTGATGATCAGTTGATCAAGTCTTGCAAGGAGGACCTTGCAAGAGAGTTCGAGATAAAAGACATGGGTCCTATGCACTACTTTCTAGGCATGGAAGTGTGGTAGAAGGATGGGGAAGTGTTTGTGTCTCAAGGCAAGTATGCCAATGAGATACTCAAGTGATTCCACATGGAGAAGTGCAAGCCCATGCAGACTCCTCTAGCTAGTAATTTGAGGAAGGAGGATGCTACTTTAGATGAGGTAGTAGCTGCTACTATTTATCGGCAGCTTGTGCGTTCATTGATGTATCTAGTGAACACATGACCAGATTTATGCTTTGCAGTGAACCAGCTGAATCAAACTATGGTTCAACCTACCAAGATGTTTTGGAAGGCAGCGAAGCATGTGTTGAGATACCTGAGAGGCACATCTTAGTATGGATTATGGTACAGACAGATAGAGGGAGTGAAGCTTTAGGGCTTCATAGATGCAAATTGGGCAAGGAGTCCATCAGACCGGAAGAGCACTTTTGGAGGAATCTTCAACCTTGGTTCAGCTGCAGTTTCCTGCTATAGCATGAAACAGAGCTCATTTGCACTTAGCTTAGCAGACGCTGAATACATGGCTACCAGTCAAGTAGCATGCGAGGCCATTTGGATGCGGAAGTTTCTGGTGGGATTGTTTGGTCATAGGATGGATCCAACTATGATCTATTGTGATAATAAGAGTTGTATCAAACTCTCTGAGAATCCAGTATTTCATGACAGGTCCAAGCACATAGATATCCGGTATCATAATCTTTGATACTGTGTGGAGAAGAGGATCATGTTGTTGCTATATGTTTCGACCGAGGAGCAGGATGCAGATATTTTGACTGAGGCATTGTCAAAATGTAAATTCGAGTTCCATAGAGACAGGATTGGGGTGACTGATAATCCCTTTCTTGTTGAGACGGAGCGTTGAAAATAGCAACAAGAAATGCTAAATATAGAAGTGCTAAGAATAGCATTGCTATAAATAGCATTTCGGGATACATTCCAATTTTAGTTAGTCCCTAAACTAAAATTGAGAATTAAAATTCGAATTTGGTCTTAGCAGTTGTTTGAAAAATAATTAATTAATTCATATTGAGTTAATTAGTTGGAGAAAATCAAACATGAAGTCAATGTGAAGACATGCAACAGTTTCCCCTTTGATTGAGGAAGTTATCCCTTGATTAGGGAGATCAGGATGAGTTGTAATTACTTAACTTGGTTAACTGAGTTAAGTCCAGTTATATTAGTTCCAACAGTTTGAGGAACTGATTGTGAGTTTAGTTAGTTAAATGCATGCATGCATGTAACTACTACACTTCAGATAACTGAATATTCTCTCATTAATAACTCATGCATGTCAGTTCAGTCAGAGACCCAGTTGAGATCAGATGATAGGAAAATGTACTATTAGTTGCAGGAATATTCCATTGAGGATATCTCTTACTTGTAGAAGGAATTCATTCCTTGAGGATTGCGCAGTTATTTCTAAATTTTGATGAGTATGTGATGTGGGAATTCACATAGGTGGCAGCATTGGACCCTAGGAGAAACTGAACAAGGAAATAGGAGGCTTGGAGGACTGAGGGAAGGCATATGCTATGTCTATTTAGTCTATGAGTAGTATTGAGGGATTGTACTGAGAGCTAGATAGCTTGTAAGTTAAAGCTTTGTGTAATCCGGACATATTTCCACTTGTATGATAATACAGAGATCAGGTTTTTTAGCTAAGGCTTTCCCCTGAGAATTCTTCTGTGTTCATGTGTGATTGATTTCTCACTCTCTATTATATGTGTTCTATTTGATCTTTCTCAAAATCGATTAAGCTTCTGCAAGTTTTTTTGTAGAAGTAGATCAAGTATTTTGCTTTAGTATATTGCATTATCAGGTGATCTACAGTGATAATTTTTATAATATGGTAATGCCTTGACTGCGGTTTCGCATAGAGGCAAGTACGATGTCCCTATTGGTAGTGTTACTGGGAATAGTGTCCATTCAGATGCTGCTATTCCCACTAAGATGGGTGGCTATCTTAGAAACAAACAAGTAAAGTCTACCGTTGTTTTCTTTTATGGAAATAGACAAGAGGAGAACTAAGAAGACCAACCTGAGTCTTGCGCTTGATTTCCTCCCCTTCTTGATAGAGCTTCGCTGCTTCTTCTTCGTCTGCCCAGCTTCAAAGAGAACTTGTGGAATCACAGCAACATACTACTATGAAAGAAACAAAGATCTAAATTCATAAATAATACACGATCATATATGTATTAACCATATAAATGCATATGTAAACAAGTACACAAGAATATGGAAGAAAACAAGAATAGCTTTATTAAGATGAAAAGTAGCAAGAGGATTACAACCATATGCTCTGACCCAACATCATCCTCCTGCCAGGAAGCCCTTCTTCACCTCAAGCAAAGCTTAGATCACCCAACACTATGAATGTACACCAGAAAACCAACAGCACTTCTCTATAAGATACAAAATTCCAACCTCTGGATCTCTGTGATGAGGAATCCATATATAGATGATTACAGAGAGGTGAGTCATCTTCTGGGATCTTGATTAGTGTCCTCTCTCTGATAGTTCCTGCTCCCACTTGGAGAATGATGATCTATTACTCATCCCTGGTCAAAAATAGAGAGGCAAGTGTCAGAGGGGAAGCTTCTGGAAGATTCCATGATCTTCCACCTTGCATTTTTTCCCTGCCATTTGTCCATTCCCGACCATCGCACCCTACAGAGGAGCAATTCAGTATGCATTGCACCTTGTACACTGGGAAGGTGATATGCATCGCACCCTCTACACTGAGCTTTCAGTATGGTCCAGTTTTGACCATTTATGAGCAGTTTTCAGTGGAGAACTTCTGGGAGATGATGTAATCAGCTGACCTTGTTCCTTTAGGCAGTGAAGCAACACTTTTAGGGACTTAGGAGCCCTCAGTTTATGGACATTTATGATTGGGGTTGAAGTGCCCAAAAATGTCTATAACACTGCTACACACAAACTAGCTCAGATCTGAATCAAGTCACGGGTTCAAATATCCTCCGCTGTTTGCCTGCCTCCACTGCGCAATACATGTTGAGAATAGACATGATCCAAGTTCGAATTCCCTTGGCTTGTACTGCACAATCCTCATTGGCAATCACAATCAATGATTGTGCAAAACTCATGCACAGCTATAGTCACAACTGATAGTAGTCTCACCCTTTCACCCACCTCTAACACTTGTCTCCACTGAATTGTCCATGCACTGAGTTAACTGAAGTATTCTTTAGTTGATTTATGAGTTAATAATTAGTGAATTAATAAATAATTAATTCATACCACTCATCACTAGTGTATTTGGCAGTTAGACTAAATACAACAATTTCAACTAAGTCAAACTGAACACAACTCCATCAACTCCTTAATCAACTCCACCAAACTCAATCACTTGAGTTCTAACTGAAGTCCGTCATGCAATAGCTCAACTAACCCATAAGAAAAGCGTATTTCCTTCTGACAGTTGCATGTGCCACATCCGTAGCTCGAACTGAAGTGCTGCAAGAGGATAAGATAATGTTTATAGTCCAAATATTATTAGATTAATAATATTCGACTGTTAAATTTTTAGACTGGCATCTAAAAAAGACTCCGCCCATATGTCTAAAAATAGAGTCCATCTATTTTTACCAACATGAACCAATCATCCATAAATAGCATCCTGCAACTCATAGACCATGATCCATATGTCTAAAAATAGACTTTGCGCCAAAAATAGCCTGCGGGCCCACTTAGTGAAGGCAACCTCTTTTCACTAAGCTCCATCATCTTGTTGCATTTTCAACAAAGGAATCTTTGGACAATAGGATGGTTGTGATCCTTACCCCTTGCGGTAAGTAGTATATCACCTATTGTCACTATAGGGTGTGTTTGATCCCTATCATTTATAGAAAAGTTGGGTATCTCCCCCTGTCATGATTAGACTAGACAGAGTATATCCTAGTATGCGTCCTACCCACAAGTTGGGATTATTGGGATTGTTCCTCCCCATATGACCAATAGGCTGAGACGAATTGAGATGGTTGTGATCCTTTCCTCTCATGGAAAGTGGCATCTCACTCAAGTGATGGGATGCAGGTGGTCTACCACTCAAATCGTGAGGGTCAATGTGGGAAGATCAATAAACAATAGGATGGGTGTGATCCTTACCTTTTATGGCAAGTGGTATCTCACTTTTCATTGAACATGATGGTTGGATCCTTGTCTAGTAAGTTGTATCTCACCCATTTTCACTGGAAATAGGATGGATGTGATCCTTACCTCTCATGTAAAGTTGTATCTCGCATGCTATCATTAGACAACATGATGGTTGTAATCATTTCCTGGTAAGTTGTATCTCGCCTATTGTCTTTGGATACAGGGTGGTAGCTTGAGCTCCCCTGTGATGATTTTCTTCTTTAGATTCGAGAGTGTTCAATATATGAGCAACGGTGGGTAGAGATTAACATAAATGAGCAGAGATTAGCAGAAATGAGTAGAGATGAGACATGACTTGATTCAATGATGACAATGATGAGATGTTTGAGATGAGATTCATGATGTAGTCTGAAATTTCTCCCTAGCTGAGAGGGAGTATTAACTTGGCAGATCTGGGAAAATTTCCTCCTCTGGAAAACCTTCGTCATTCATAGAAAACCCTATTTTCCCATGGAAGAATTTAATTTTGTCAATAAAAATTTAAATTTTATTGTGAAACCCACAAGTACACAAAAGTTCAAGTTGGCTTGGTCAAGCTTATTCGACCACCTAAAAAGCATATAACTACACCTCAAGTCAAATCACTTTAGAGAAACTCATAACATCTTCTTCTTCTCTTGGAGGTTTGACTACTTTTGAAAATTGCAAGGTTTTCCCACACGTGCAAAGAGGAAAGAGAGTATTTCTGATTGGGTTGAATTCTTTTTTGACCAACCTTTGACCAGCATTGAATTTTGGGAGTTTGGTATTAGTTTGACTTGGGATTTGTTTTTGAGGCTAAATTATTTGGCAAGGATGACGAACTTTTCTAGGCTCTTTGACCTTGGTTGAACATAGATATAAAGTTGCTTGTTGACCATAGAAGTTGACTTAGACTTTAACTAGTTTTTGAGGCATTTTTGGGACTGTTTTCACTTGACTTTAACCAGTAAGAGAGGTCAACTTTTGTGCTGCTAAGATCAAAATTTTTAGAGCTGATTTGATTTCTAAAAGTTGGTTGATTAGGGCATTATTTTCTATTATTGGTTGTTGTTGACTTTGACCAGATTTGTCTTGTTGACTATAATTGACTTTTGGGCTCATCTCTTGGATATTGGTTGGTTAATAATTGGATAATTCAAAGATTTGACTTTGAATCTTTATTGTTGAATTGGAACATTGTAATCTCTCTGCTAAACATTTGATGACAATTTAATAGAAGAAGAATTTAAAAGGGTTTTCCCCCTTGTCGGGTTTTTCCCTGGTCTTTGACCAAATATTGTGTCTCTTCTTATTTGGTTTTGGTTTTCTTCTATTGTACATTGGATTTAATTTTATATCTATAATTGTTAATTGTTATTGGAAGACTAAATTGATTTGAAAGTGATTTCTAATTGAAGAAAGAATTGGGCTAAGTGATTGTCCTAAGCATAGAACAATGGAAATTTAACACTAAACAAATACCCCATGGTAGATGGTGTGGCACCCCAATCAAGGTGTCACATCAAGTAGTATTTTGAGTGATCACTAAGGCCATCCAACCCCACCATGTCATATGCTTTCTAAAATTACTTTACATGCATTTACATACATAGGGTTGTAAATAAAACTTTAATCCATTAACTCCACGTAAACATTTATATTTCACCTTATTTAAAAAAATATTTAATTCCACATGCAAATAAAGTTCATATGTGAGCATAATCCACATGCAGATTTCCAAAGTACCAAAGGAAATGGTTGAAGAGGTAGAACATCAAACTTGTTATGGATTGTGGATGAGGTCAACCCAAAATATTTGTTGGTTGAACCCTATACTTTTTACAAGCTAAGGTAGAACTCCAAACTTTTGATGAGGTCAACTCAAACTTTTTTCCCCGAAGAGTTATAACCTCAACCATCATGAGGTCAACCCCAATTTTTTTGCTTACATGGATCTTGGCTAAATATTGTTTCCTTTGGAACGACATCCACAAATTTTCATGGGTTTCTTGGTGATATTCATTATCTTCCACAAAAAATTAGAATGAGCAACATAAATCCTGGCCTTAAGGCACCCTTCGATCACCCCAACAAATTGTGAATTTGGATAAAGAGTACTTACCAATTTTGCTATTGTAGAATATGAATAATGGATTCCATGCAAATGGCTCCCTCGATAATAAGTGGGCTCCCCACATATGGATCATAGATTGAATTGCTACTTATGATATATAACTTGGGGAATAATGAAAACAATATCCAATTCCAAAGGAAAACAACTTTGGCCAAATCCTACTTATTACAAGATCCTAAGCAATACTTGGAAATCTCTCTTGGATGCTAGTTTGTGTTGAACATATTTTAACAGGCATAGGTCATTAGCAGATAATAATCTAACATGATATTTCACAAACCTACACTCTTACTTACAATTTGCGCACTGACTTGATCTGCTTCATGTTCCAAACATCTAAACCACTGAACCGCTAACATATTGCCATGTAGCTGGAATGGTACTACAAATCCATCAGTTGTACAATGGTAAAAAATGAATTGTGCAAAACTTAAACCCACAAAGTCTTGCATCATTTTCAATCTCAAACCTCAGTGTCTTCCATAAATTTTGTACAATTTCAAGATCCTCCATTATATCATTCAATTTCAAATACAATGATCCTCCATTGTATAATTTCTCTTAGTGGTAAGAACTAAATACAAATTACAAATCTTATGTATTTTTAAGGATTTAAAAAAGGAAATCTAGAAAAGTACATATTTTTAGATAAATTACTCTCCATCATTCTAGAGATCTAGAATTCCAATTACAAAGACATGCCATGACCTTTAAATATCTTAGATATATGACCTTATGCCATTCCCATTGGTAAAATGTGCCCTTTCTTGGGATTTACAAGCAAAATAAATCAAAGACTCAAATGTACGTTCTAAACCTTTCTATAAACTCTTTTAGTAGGCTACTTGATTTTTCTGCGTTAACTTTGATACCCCACTTCCTCTGATTGTTTTCTACGTGAATTAGACAAGCATTTTCCATGTGCAATGGAATTATCAACTCTTATGGAGTTTTAATTTTTATTATCATTTAGTGAACATTGGGTGTCAAGCATCTAATTCCCACCCTCTATATTGATGGTATCTTCATTTCAAGATATTTTCCATTTTGATTCTCATCCTAGCATTTCGAAATTGATCATAAATTTCCAACTAAAGTCTTAATGGTCTCAATAACTTCAACTTCTAGCATTATATTTTCAAATGCTTGACTCTAGTCACTGCAGATAATAACTACAAGGGGAGCACCAACCTTGTGGGGTGAGAATGGAATTTACCTTCCCCTTGTGGAGGGTTTGGGAAGCTTGATGCACTTTAGAAGCCATCCATGTAGTGAAAGGACATAAGCCTTTTGAGCCGCCTTGCAATCCATGAAATATGACTGCCAATTTTGTAGCTCCTTTTCAAAATGAATGGTTTCCTATTGATGTGACTTATTGAATATTACACTATTAGCATGGCGGCCATATATTTGCTTCTACGATGATCTGATACTGAATTTTACGGTAATTTTATATTTTATCCCCCATTTTCATCAACCTATTGTTTTGAAAATATTGAATGGTGATCACCATGGAAGAATCTATCCTTGTGGTTCCTAAGACATAACCTTGGCCTCCTCGTGCTAGAAAGATTTGAGATTTGGATCACTTAGGATGGAAGATACAACAAGAGCTTCATGAACAAGTGGACTACTATACATTGGTTGAGCAATTTGTTGAAACTGTCTCTTAACCGGTACTACTTGTTTGCATCATCACATCTAACACTTAGACCACCTACCCTTTATCCATACAAACCAATATCTTTTGCAAAAGATTGTGCACATGGAATGTGGTGACCATCCTCCAAGAATATATTGATTTCCTTAGCATCTCTATACATGTCACAACTTGCAAAAATATTGATAAGGCAATTCAAAGAAGGGATTATGATTTTTCCACCTTTAAATTGATTAGGAATTTCCCTCAATTACTCCTCTGTTGGATCTACACCTGTGATATTATGATCACATGCATGAAGCAATAAAAGGAACCATTGGGAGCATTCTTCATATCATACATGATAAATGCAAAGTTTAAACCCTGAGTCCCTAGATGTTAATAATCGAAATTCATCTTTATTGCACCACCACCAAAGTGCATATTTTCTTAACTAGTTTAGTATTCACAAGTGCGAAGAAAATGATAGAGGACAAAAATTTGAAAAAAAAAATATGAGATTGATAATGGCGAACAAAATTGGCATCATCTAAACTGTGGCTTGCTTGTTCTTGAAGTTTTATTTCGAGTGAAACCAAATCTAAGATGTTCTTGTCTCCAACATTGTAATACTCTTTTCTTGTAAGAATTTGGCTTTGCTAAAAAGTGATGGAGTGTTCTTATATTGTATGGTAGGTTTCTTGAGCTTCATGAATAGGTGGACTACTATACATTGGCTATTTAATTTGTTGAAACTGACTCTTAACTGCTACTACTTGTTTTCATAATCACAATAACACTTAGACCACCTCGCCTCTGTCCATACAAACCAATATCTTTTGCAAATGATTGTGCACATGGAATCTGGTGACCATCATCCAAGAATATCGTAATTGCCTTAGTATCTATATACATGTCACCGTTGGCCCTCAATTTTGGTCATCTTAAGATTCATAATAAACCAACAAACTATGCAACTAGTTTAATGTCAAGTAGTGGTATTGCAGAAGGGACCTGAGACATCATAATCAATATTTATCAGTAAGGGACTTGAACAAGATCAATGCCAGAGGTAATTTCAGAAGGGACTTGATTATTCATCTTAAAAATCAACATCAAAGGGACCTAAGAAGCAGCTACAAGCATCTACAATCCAACAAAATCATCTATCATAATTCATTATGAGGTCAAAGTATCCTTATCATTAGAAAAAGGTCAAGTGTTGACAAAAGAGATAATGTCATCATCAATAGAAGAAAATCATTGACGATGAGATATCAAGCGAAAGGAAAGTACTGTAAGTTTAAGGTATTCTTAATGCCTTCGATTTTTGAAATTTTTTAGAAGATTGATAAACTAGTTTAAACTTGAATATGCAACACCCCTATCCATGTATATATCATCCTACATTATCCTACATTACCCTATATCCTACATCACCCTACGTTTACCTCTTACATTATTCATTCACATTATTACATTCATTAACCTTATTATAACCATACATTCATCAATTCATCATTCATTCAACCACATTCATTTTCATTTTTGACCAAAATTTTTGGCCCAAAAAGGAGATGTGGCCAAAAAGTTTGGTCAAAAATGCAAATGAATGTGGTTGAGTGAATGATGAATTGATGAATGTAAGGTTATAATAAGGTTAATGAATGTAATAAGGTAAATGAATAATGTAAGAGGTAAATGTAGGGTGATGTAGGATATAGGGTAATGTAAGATAATGTAGAATGATATATACATGGATAGGGGATTTGCATATTCAAGTTTAAACTAGTTTATCAATCTTAGAAAAATTTCAAAATCAAAAGAATTAAGAATAATTTAAACTTACAATATGCAAGATATTACAGAAGATTCATTGAAAACTTCAGCAAAATAGCTTTACCCTTGTTTAAATTACTTGCAAAAGACATTGAGTTTCAATGGACTACAAATTGTCAAAATGCATTTGAAAAACTGAAAGAAAAATTATCTATAACACCCATTCTCAGAGGACCAAATTGGTCATTGCCATTCCACATATCTATTGATGCATCAAATACAACTATAGGAGCATCTCTAGGATGAAAAGAAAATCAGCTTAACTATGCCATTTATTTCATTAGCAAAAATCTAACTCCGACATAAGTAAACCATACAGTAACTAAAAAAGAAATGTTGGTTGTTGTGCATGCAGTCAATAAATTTAGGTATTATATAACATGCTATTATGTGTTTATTCATATAGATCATTCAACCATTAAATATTTAATGAAAAAAGCAATACCAATGGCAGAATTACTAGATGGTTGTTACTAATGCAAGAATTCAATCTCACTGTTCTAGATAAACCAGGAAAAGATAATCAAGTGTCAATTTTTTTGTCAAGACTTCATTCTCATGGTGATCTTATTCCTGTCTCAAACAACTTTCTTGATGAACATCTATTTGCTATAACAGCTAAAACCCCATGGGTTGTAGATGTAGCTAATTATTTATCATTTGGAATATTACCATCTCATTTCACTAGCAAGCAGAAAATAAAAAGAATGAGAGAGAGTGCTAGATATAGTTGGGTCATTGGTGACCTCTTCTATACTGGTCTTGATATTTTGATGAGAAAATGTGTAAGAGAAGATGAAATTTTTGATATTCTAAAAGCATGTCATGATGAACCATGTGGTAGCCATTTTGCAGATAAACAAACAACATACAAGGTGCTCAAGCTTGGCTACTACTAGCCAACAATTTTCAAGGACCCAAAGGCCAATGTCAAAAGATGTGATAGTTGTCAAAGAATTGGAAAGACCTGTAGTATCAGATGAGATGCCATTGAAACCACAAGTACTTATAGAACCATTTGAAAAATGGGCTATTGACTTTGTGGGACCTATTAACCCACCTTCATATGGAAATAAGTACATCTTAGTGTGTACAGACTATGTTACAAAATGGGTAGAAGAAAAAGAAGTGGCATGATCAATAGAAGAAACAATGGTTTCTTTCCTCTTTGAAGAAATCTTTGTAATATTTGGAGTTCCAAGACAAATTCTTACAAACCAGGGATCACAGTTCACTTCTAAACTTGTCCGAGATCTTACAGAAAAATACAAAATCAAGCATAGAATGTATACTCCATAACATCCTCAAGCAAATGGACAAGTGGAATCTACTAATAAGGTTATGGAAAACATCATGACAAAGATAATGCAACTGAATAGAAAAGATTGGTCAAACAAATTAAAAGATGTATTATGGGCATACATAATTACATAGAGAAATACTATTGGATACAACCCATATCAACTGGTATATGGTAAAGAAGTTTTCTTACCAATCAAATTTCAAATTCATACATATAAATTTGCAACAAAATTAGGATTGGACCTGTCAGAAGCCCAACAATAGAGAATTATGCAACTGAATGAACTAGATGAAATCAAACAACAAGCAGTTGAGCATACATCACTAGTACAACATAAACGAATCAAATGGCATGACAGATTTATCAAAAGCAATTTTTTTTCATAAGGGAGACTAGACACTCCTTTTCGACTCCAAGTACAAAGATTTCAAAGCTATGTTTACTACTCATTGGCTTGGGCCATATGAGGTAGAAGAAATCTTTGACAATGGAGCAGTCAAGATCAAGACAATTGATGAAGTCGCCATTTTATTTCTAGTTAATGGTCATAGAATCAAAGTTTATAATAAGCCTATCAATAAAGTAGACTTTATGAAAAGAGTCTCAGCAGAAAACAATATGGAAGTACTTGAACAACATAGTGATATACCTTCCCTACTTCCAAAATAAAAAATAAAAAAAAGCTAAAAAATAATAAAGGAGTTTGGTTGTGAAAATCCAGGATACTGGCACAATACAAACTTGAATTCATATCAGATAACCAAATTGTTTGGCCAATATTAATTCTCTTTTATGTTTTTCAATTTCATTTTGCAGAATCATCATCCAAAATTCAAAGACTTGAGGAAAGTCTCAAGATCAGTAAGGGGGAAGATTCATAATAAACCAACAAACTATGCAATTGGTTGTGTGAAGTAGTTGTATTGCAGAAGGGACTTGGGACATCATAATCAATATTTATTAGTAAGGGACCTGAACAAGATCAATTCCATATGTTATTGCAGAAGGGACCTGATTATTCATCTTAAAATCAACATCAAAGAGACCTGAGAAGCAGCTACAAGCATCTACAATCCAGCGAAATCATTCAGCAGAATTCTTTGTGGGGTCAAAGTATCGTCATCATTAGCAAAAGGTCAAGTGTTGGCAAAAGAGCTAAGGTCATCATTATCAGAAGAAAAGCATTGACAATGAGCTATCAAGTGAAAGGAAAGTACTGTAAGTTTAAACTATTCTTAATGCCTTCGATTTTGAATATTTTTCTAAGATTGATAAACTAGTTTAAACTTGAATATGCAGCACCCTTATCCATGTATATATCATCTTACATTAACCTACATTACCCTATATCCTACATCGCCCTACATTTATCTCTTACATTATTCATTCACATTATTACATTCATTAACCTTATTATAAACTTACATTCATCAATTCATCATTCAATCAACCACATTCACTTGCATTTTTGAGCAAACATTTTAGCCACATCTCCTTTTTGGGCCATTTTTTTTTTTTTTTTTTGCCTCATTGAAAATTGCCTACAAAACAAGAAGGATTAGTCTTATATGCCTACAAAAAAAGAACAAATAGAGTTAATATCGTTACAAATATACTTAACATCTAATTTCAAAAAGAATTTTATTTGAAATGACCCAAGATTATGGTCATTTCAAAACAAATCAATACATAAGTATATGTAAATGATGAAAAAATGGCAAGTATGCAATGATAAAGGCATGATAATGGATATGCAACATGCAATGCAAGTATAATGGATCTAAAAATGCACAATGAACAAGCATAATGCATAATCAAGAAAGCATGCAATGCAAAAGTCATAGACTAGTCCTAATAGTGATGAGTATTGAAAGCTCTAAACTACAAGCAATTACGAGTTATGATGTAGCATTAACAAGAAACAAAACAAGTGTCGATACATGTACAATGGACATCACTTGTGTTACAAAGCGGTGATAAGAATGTAAAATCACGATGCAAGTTATGTACAAAGTTTAAACAAATGGTAAACTATGTACAAAGGGAATAGAGTTATATCATGTGCATGCATCAAGTAAAACAAGTGGTAGCCAAAGTTACAAGTGACAAGATGAACAATCAGCGAGTCAAATCGAAAAAAAAACGCAACAACAAATGGTCAAAAAAATGTTTCAAAGGGTTGAACACTGTATGCATGTTTTTCTTCATCATCACAGTTAAGTTTCATCATAACCTAGCTCATAATCAAAGGACACTGCGTATTCATTGTTTATCCACAGCCTAAAGAAAACATGAAACCCTATTTCACTGAGAAATACACAGATATTGAAAGAGAACTGCGTGAAAAGAGGAGAATCCTGTGCAGTAGAGATAACATGAGGAATTGCGTGGAGAAATAAGCAGGAGAATTGTGTTTAAAAGGAGGAGAGATAGGAGAGAGCCAAACCGAGATTTCCTCTGTGCTGAGCAGACATATTCTCCATAAAATCCCATAAATTGCGTAGTATTCAGGTAAGAGTAGATCTCGAGGTCTTCTCAACAGTTGAAATATTTCGAAGGTTGTGTTATTCTCTCGAAAAGGGTTCAACTTAAGTTGTTGTTTAAATGTGTCATACTATGAGAGAAACATGACTTCAGTCATAGATTAGAAATGCTCTGTCACCCAAAAAAGCCTTTACCA
Organism: Pinus taeda; assembly: GCA_000404065.3. Taxonomy (NCBI): domain Eukaryota; kingdom Viridiplantae; phylum Streptophyta; class Pinopsida; order Pinales; family Pinaceae; genus Pinus; species Pinus taeda. The sequence continues at coordinate 55,479 of APFE031136273.1, read as the reverse complement.
CCTGTAGACCAATGATTTTTTGAATTGTTGGAGACAGAGAGTTTAACTATGATTGTATGTTTACATAGGAGCAAACAAACCTTAACAAGATAATCTCTACAAGGTTTCAATAATCATTTCAGCCCAGGTATCGTTCCAAAAATGATTTCCTCATACATTCTTAAACACAATTACCCAAATTTTGCACATAAAAAACATAGTGAGGATCCTTTCGTATACACAGTGAGCAATTTTGTACGAAATTTTGCAAACAAAGAAGGTTTTTCATCGTTTTTTTGGGAAATTTTTCAAACAAAGAGGATTTTTAAAGACAATTTCGCAAAATGTGAGATATTTTTACAATGGATATGTTTTCACATGGTTTTTCACACAGTAAGAGTTTTTTTTTACCCAGTTTTACGAACAAAGGATTTTTTTTAATACCATTTGTAGTAGGAGACAGAGAAATTGAAGACCTAAAGGTAGAAGAAGTAATATCATTCTTTTTTTTCAAAGCTACAGAGGTCAGGTAAGTACATTCACCATGCTTTTTATTTAAAGATTGCATGAATGAGAAGGTCAAATATATATATTTTTCTTGTTATATTCATGATGAGATTATTTATTGGATAAGGCCATATTAATTGGTACACGAATCAGATACAAATGGAAACCAAAACTGAACCTAAAGACTTCAAGATAGAAAACTGGAGTAAGGATACAATAGAGAAACTATACCAATCAAGGTTAATGGAGTTTCTTAAAATGTTCAATGGTCACAATGATAAAATCACACATAAGTTCATAGAGCATTTTGAACTGGACAAACCAGAGTTGGTGAACTTTCTATACCATTGAACCCAACCTTTCTTTCTCAAGCATTGAACCTTCCTTTTATAGGAGAAAAGTATCAAAGGAAGGGGTCCTTTGACAGGATAAAATTGATTCCAAGAGATTGGCTCAGAGAGCCATCGTCATAATTGATTTTGATTATCCAAAAGTACTCCACTTGTGATAATCGGTACAGTGTGGTATACCTCTATCATATCAAATTGCTTCAACATACGAAGGGAGATTGTAAAATCAACTTACCCTACTTCTTTTAAAAAATCCTAACCAAAATGATAGAGAATGTGAAAAACAAAACAAAAGCCAAGGAAGCCAATATCTATCATCATGGGCTAATCAAGATACTTGTTGAGTATCAGGTACACAATAAGGGGTTGCTTTGGAAGGATTTTTTGGCTAAACATCATTTTGAAGAGCAAATAATAGGGAATGAGGAGAAGTTTGAGTAGTTGCATGTAACAAGAAGTATCATGCATTCTCCTTTGTATCCTAAGACAACATTGAAGAAGAAGCAAGATGATATTATGATTGAAAAAGAGAAATCTTTTCTGTCCATTCCTAGGAGTCCTAGAAGATCATAAGAGGAACCAAGCAATAAAAGAAAAGATCCAAAAATTGAAATTATTGGAACTGAGCCTCCACAAACATCAAAGCAGATCGATGAGATTATACACATATTGGAGAAGGAAGTCCAGGAAGAGCCCATAGAGAAAGACTCCTATTTTGAAGATGCATGGGTAGAAGCCACCTCATCTCACTCATATGCCAAAGAGACCAAGGAAGAATCTAAAGCGCTGCACAGTGAAGTATACCTTAAGAAAATAACAGAGCTAACAAGTGAGCTGGAAGACAACCAGATCATGGAGAGATATTTGAAAAATGAGAACAAAATGTATAAATAAAATAACAACAACATAACCAAGGAGAACAAGAAATTGAGAAAGCGGATTAAAAATCTTGAGACTCAGAATATCCTCATCTCCAAACAAGCCTACAGATAGCTAAAGGAGAAAAAGTTATAGCAATACAAATATGCGAAACAAGAAGGGAAGACTACCATCTACAAATAAGATAAATATGAGGGTATTGACATTCTCCTTCAAGCTGCACAGGAAGAAGCTACAGGATTAGGAACAACAGGGACATCATCACTCAGGAGATCCAAACGGAGGAGGCAAGCATGAGGACATGCTTGAACGTCAGCGAGGGGGAGATGTTGGCCCTCATTTTTGGTCATCTTTGCCTATCCTAAATCCATTTATTTACCACCATATTCCATCCTATTTCACCTATATATGCCTAATTTTAGTCCTATTTTTCATATTCAAGTAACTAAATTAAGTTTTTCAATTTTGGAAATTTTTGTAAAAATTGGGTTTTAAGAGTAAATTTGGACTGCATTAAAAATTTCCGTAATAGCTTCATTAAAATCATATGTGTAGGACACCTTGGTGATACCTGAGTGGAAAGCTTGGGAACTATGGATGAAGAAACACCTATTGGTTTAGTCAAATTGAGTAAAATCAGGCCTAATCAACGTTGGTCAAACTTGACTTGTCATTTAGGAATTCCTAGTAAAAAGGAGCAGATTTATTATTTTGTGATATTTTTCCTGATTTTGTGACCTAGACTTGATGAGTTCGACCTGTATGGATGGATTAGGATTGATAAGGTTGTTATAGCCATTATAGCAAAGTTTGTTTATAATTTTCTTATTTAAACATAGTTTATGGACCATTCAAGGGTGTGTAATTTTGTATTAAGATTATTGGAGACTTTTGAGATAATTTGAAGAATCATTTCTACTGTTCTATTTGTTTTTCATGCTGTGGATGCTTTATTAAGTTAGCTATAACTGAAGAGTTCTTCAGGTGTACAAAGGCAAGGTTGGAGGGTCCCCATACCAAGCTAAGTACACTTTGGTTAAATTTTGTATACATTGGCATAGTTTTGATTTAGTTTAATTATTTAGTTACTTAGATATGTTTTTTATTATATGGTTATTATTGATTCAATTTTATTATGATTAGGACATTTTCAAGAGTGCTTTAAGCAATTAAAAAGAGATGACCATGAAAACTTTAAAAAGCAAGGGGGGCCCAATAGATTTAAATGTACATTGTTATACATAATCTGTGACTGTGGACAAAAGTGTCTTCCCTAGGCCTAGTGGGCTGCCTAAAACAACATAAACAAAAGGGCATAATGTATTCCTTAAAGTAATTGAATGATGGGATGAGGCCTACCTGGAATCAGTCATAAGCTTCGCTCCTTCATTGGCTTCTACATTGCAATCCTAGCTCTGATTGCTATAATTAGAACCTGCACAATCAAACAAGAAAGGTCAAAGATATACAACATATATGTGGCATAATCCAATCATTTCATTCAATAGATCAACATGGTATTGAAATACATGAAATCATAAAATCATATATAGGAAAACAATCTACTCTTTGTATTAATAGAAATGGAGAGAGCTACAACAAAAATAGGAGTTGATATTGTCGAAAAGCTCCCCAAATTGACTTGTCATTTTCTTGTCACAAAGTATGCCTCTATGTCACCCTAATGCATGGAATAATAATTCTCAAAGCAACAACATGAGGGTAGAATCAATCTCCAAAAGCCAACCCCTTTCCCATGGATGGTTGTAAATATACAAATGAGGGAGGTAGTTCATGAATTCTGATCCATTTACCAATCTAGGCTTGAGATCCACTTGAGATGTGAGGATAAGAGGTGAAAACTGCAAGGTAGGATAAGATAAGACATGAGACTCTTATCCAAGGTAAATGGTTGAAACAACCTGGGAAGGTTCATTATTCTTTTTATTTTTCTCGAATTTCGAGAATCAATTCACCCCCAAGATTGAAAAACCTTCTGGTGATTAGCCTAGGTGCAGAGAGGGTCAACTTGGTATTGAATGCTAGTCCCTAAAGGGCCAGTGTGCGTTGAGCCTTAAAAGTTTGGAATCTCAGTAATTAAGAGCATAAACTCAGGGATTTAGTAGAGTCATGCTTAGGGCTTTGTGTGGGGATGCCGGTAATATGTTAAAGGATGTGAATTGATCGTGTTATAAGACCTATTGACCACATGCAACAAAATGGTCTATAATAGATTTCCCCCTAAAGAGAAAAATCAAAGATGACAACTGATGACTGAAGTTCTTTACCTTGTGACAAATCAGGATCAAGAACAACTGACGAAAGCAACATTTCTTACAATAAATTTACATCATGATATCTTTGTTGAGGGAGGCATATCCATGCCCAAAACATAAGCTAACATTACATGTACAATGAACAATATACATGTCCATGGATGACTTATGGTGGACCCATGACTGGATGAATGTTTGTATGATCATAGCCATCATACTTTGTGATCTTGTATTACTCCTGAAATTGCAGGCTAGATGGATGAAACTAGATTCAAGGTCTTGTATCTCATTCATACGACCAATCAATGTACGAGTCTAACCATGTGAATTAACGAATTGAAGTCGAACATGGTAGACACCATCTGATTACCAGCCAATGATGTAAGTCATTAATGTATGCAAGAGAAACCACCGATGATGTTAATGGCTCTCAAAGTAATCTAGTAAAATATTTCGGTCGAAGGCCAATGATGTAACCACATGGGGGATAACCACCTAGTCTGGACTTTAATAGTAGCTCCTTTTCCATTTGGTACAGTGGTTCCAATTGGGGATAATGGGACCAATTTCCTAGAGAAGATTGATTTGGTAATGTTGTTGGGGTGATATTAGATATAACAGAGAGTGATTCAACTAAGTATAATATAATCTAAATAATAAACACATGCATATATCTTAATCTAACATTATCTGACTATAAATATACCTGGGAATAAACTAAGATATGCGATCTACAGAGATGTCTCAAAACAATTGGTAATAAAGATCATTCAACTTCCAAAAGAAATGAAATTGTTAATGATAATTGTTTTGGATAAATAGTTAGACAAAACAATTGAGAAAACTTTATCACTTATAATAATTTTCCACGTATTCAATACATAATTAGAGTTGAAACATCATACAAAAGTGAAATAATGTAGAACTATAACTCAGATTTTCATACATAAGACAATCAAAGAAAGAGTATTGCTAATGCATAAATAAAACATGATCATGCAATAAAAGTACCATATATGAAAGGTCCTGCTCATGGGCTGAACAATATTGATCCACTTTCATCCAATCAAATGAACTCTAACAGTACAAAAGTGTAATTTTAGTAGAGTATGCTTCAATATTCAAAGAAAAATAGATCATATTCCAATATTTCATCAAAAACTTCTAAAGAATACATAAATGTAATGTCTTGAAAAGTGTTTTTGATAAAATTCTGGACCCCTCTCTAAATGCATGAGAGGGGTTTAAATACTATAATACATGCCTCAAAAGTAGATTATTACAAAAAGAGCTGAGGAGGTTTCAAACAACCTTCCTCAGAGCAAGCAAAAATAAAACTAAAAATAGAATTAAACTAATGACAAGCTTCTTTCAACTTGAATTATCTTAGTCGGCTAGCTTGATCTTTGAGATTGCAAATGTCGATCATTGGTTTGACTTGAGGTGGTTGGTCAATTCTGGATTTTAACTGTCTTTCAAACATGGCACCTAACAGAGTTGGCACCATTTTTTGTGCAGAGGTAGTTAAGCATCGCAGAGTCATCCACTGACTATGTGGTTTTACCAAATACTGTCAGTATGTCTCCAATCCAGTTTGGTCAGTTGTTTGATTGCTTCTTCTTTGGTATGAGATGTTTGTTTCCAATTTTGTTCCAGTTATTTGATATTTGGGAGAGCCCGTGGTATGCATTCTTTGACAAGGTTGGCATTGTGGAGGTTTTCATTAATGACCTCAATTATACTGTTTGATGCACTTGCTGCTGTCGTTGTCGCCCTTTTCGCCTGCTTTAATCGTGTATCCCAATCTGAAAATAGAATGTCTTTGTGGGATTCTTCTATTTTTGGTAGATCAACCTTTCTTCCCTCATCATATTCCTTCCAGTTAATAAATTCATAAATCTTTTTATGGATTTCTTCATATTCAAACCTCATACCAATTACTTGGTTTGTCAATTTATCACTTGTCTCATAGTAAGGATTGATCTATGAGATTTTTTGGCCGAACATCTCTTGTTGTTGTATCAATAGGGAATTTAACTTGATTACTTCTTTGATGAACTCGTCTATTTGAGGGTTATCTTTAAATCTATCTACCATGGCCTGCATTTCACGAATATGCGAATCCTTTTCTGATATGTTTGGTTGGTGTTGTAACCTCATTTGCTCGAATTCCCTCTAAAGCTGAGTTACCTGCTGTTTTGCTTGTTGATTGGTTTTCTCTTGTTTTAATTGATGTTCAAGCAAAATAATTCTCTGTTCTTTTAGCAACACATATATAAATAATATATATATTTATAAGAAAGAGACGCACATATATAAATATATATATTATACAATATTTTATAACCAACCTAGATCCATCTTAACCCTAGATTTATCAAGCATCGAGGGGGATCAAATATCTCGAGGTGCAAACCTTTCCTCAAGTTGTGCACTAAAAAAAGAGGTTTGCACCTCACGAGATTTGATCCATCTCGGCTCTTGATAGATCCTGGGTTAAGATGGATCTAGGCTGGTATAAATTCAAAATGAGGACTTCCTTAAGAGCAAAGCTTTGGTGACGAACTTGGGTTCATGAACAAATATTAAAATCCCACATTCACCAGGGTGAAACTCTCCCGCATTTGCAGAGCTATATAATTACCTCAATGAGTTTAACTCGTCGCACATTTCCAGTCTTGTATGATTACAGGTATGTGTATCGTCATCATTTTAGCTATACCAAGAAATTGTTTTTCGGATAAAGTACTGGTTAGCTTATGAAATTCCCCTTAACTATCTGAAGAAATTCTTTATGGGATAAGGTACTAGTTAGCTTATGAAATTCTTGTTAGCTGTCTGAAGAAATTCTTCTTGGGATAAGGTACTGGTTAGCTTATGAAATTCTGCAAGTTAGGAGGATGATTTCCCCTACTTCTCTTACTCTTTAGGGTTATCTAGTGATGCTTATCTAAGAAATGTTTAAAAAGTAGGAGAATGATTTCCTCTACTTTCGTAGGGTTTGAAGGTGATACTAATGCATGATTGGCATGATCTGAGGTAGGTTTGCTCAGGAATTTGAAGAGGTTAATCCATGATGTGAAAGAGTTTAATTGGAACGATCTGTGTTTTGCTTCGGAAGTTGAAGAAGAAATTCTTCAAAGTTTAAGTGCCAATTCCAAATGATAACATGTTAGTGAGCTGAAGAGATTCTTCAACATTAGAGGCTAATATAGAATCATATTCTTATTCTTAATCGGCCTCGAATGTTAGGAGAATGTTTTCCTCTACCTAAGCATGCTATCTCAACGGAATTTTGAGGAGTTTTAAGGATAGGAGAATGTTTTCCTCTACCTAAGCATGCTATCTCAACGGAATTTTGAGGAGTTTTAAGGATGGCTGGCTGCGCGGAACGCTCTGCAATATTTGATACTCAAATGGAATTTTACTCTTTGCTTTGGAAGTTGAAGAAATTGTTCATAAGGTTAAGTGCCAATTCCAATTCGAATTGATAACATGTTAGTTAGCTGAAGAGATTATTCAACATTAGAAGCCGATATAGAATAATATTCTTATTCTTAATCGGCCTTGAATGTTAGGAGAAAGTTTTCCTCTACCTAAGCATGCTATCTCAAAGGAGTTTAAGGAGTGGCTGGCTGCGAGGAACCCTCTGCAATATTTGATACTCAAATGGAATTTTACTCTTTGCTTTGGAAGTTGAAGAAATTGTTCATAAGGTTAAGTGCCAATTCCAATTCCAATTGATAACATGTTAGTTAGCTCAAGAAATTCTTCAACATTAGAGGCCAATATAGAGTCATATTCTTATTCTTAATCAGCCTAGAATATTCTTAATCGACCTCAAATGTTAGGAGAATGTTTTCCTCTACCTAAGCATGCTATCTCAATGGAATTTTAAGGAGTATCTCAATAGAATTTTAAGGAGTATCTGGCTGCGTGGAGCCCTCTGCAATATTTGATACTGAAATGGAATTTTACGGAGTAGTTGGCTACTTGGAATTCTCTGCAATATTTTTTTCTCGAATTGAACGTCATATTTGTAAACTTCTTGAGATTCCATGTAGATTTATAGTTGAAATTCCCTTTATAGGAGGATTTGAGATTCCCTGTAGATCTACAAACGAAATGGCCTGGCCGTTTTAGAGCATTTGCATTTTTAATCTAGTAGCTGGCTGTATAGATCTATAAATATCTTAATCTGCCTCAAAAATAGGGATAATATTATTTTACAGAGTAGATAGCTGTATAGATCTATAAATATCTTAATCTAATAGCTGACTGTATATATCTGTAAATATCTTAATCAAATTTCAACGTTAGGAGAATGACAATGTTTTCCTCTCCTCGACCTGAGCACAACAATGTTATCCTCTAGCTGGGTGGGACAATGTTTTTTTAACTTTTTCCCCAACCTACGCCCCTTTTTCCTTGATCTTAGTGAGTCAATGTTCTCCTCAACCTCAACCTGAGCAGGACTATGTTTTCCTCAACCTAAGTGCGTTATCTCAAATATAGCTTTACATAGTTGCTGGCTGTATAGGTTTGTTAATGTATTAATGTAATATATGCAGGTTTATAGATTGGTGGGAAGTTCAGATTTGGCAGTGATAGGATTGTTTTCAATGTTTTCTAGTTCGACATTGCTAAGATTAACCGACTTCTATGTTTGAATATTATTAATAAGTTTAGATTAGGGTAGATAATTTATGGATAAGTTTGATCCTGAAACTGAAAGATGCATAATCGAGATAGTTGCTGGCTGTATAGGTTTGTTAATGTATTAATGTAATATATGCAGGTTTATAGATTGGTGTGAAGTTCAGATTTGGCAGTGATAGGATTGTTTTCAATGTTTTCTAGTTTGACATTGCTGAGATTGACTTCTATGTTTGAATATTATTAATAAGCTTAGATTAGGGTAGATAATTTATGGATAGGTTTGATCCTGAAACTGAAAGATGCATAATCGAGATAGTTTTGATTTGATTTTACTTACTGCTATGTACATTTTGATGGTGTTTTGCTGCTTTTAACTCCTAGACAATAGTTGAGATAAGAAGCTAAAATGTTTTCATGGATTTGATATTCAGATGTAAGAGGTTGACATGGTTTACTCCATGCTTTGAATGTATTAGGGTTGATCCTACTGGATTCTTTGAATATATTAGGGTTGATTCTGGTTGATTAGTGTTGCTAGGGCTAGAGATGTGACTTTTGATGTTATTAATTTTATTTGTGTTAAGGCAGTGTAAGTTGACAATATAGTTCTTTGAATATATTAGGTTTGATTCTGGTCGATTAATGTTGCTAGGGTTGGAGATGTGACTTTCAATGTTATTAATTTTATGTGTCTTAACGCAGTGTAAGTTGACAATATAGTAGCAAGTTGACAATATAGTAGCAATGAAGGGTTTAATCGAATGCCAATAAAATCTGGCGGTGATAATGCTAACCCTATATTTGAGAATAGTTGTTTTGATTTTATTCTGTGTTATCTCTATATTTGAGAATAGTTGTTTTGATTCTATTCTGTGTTATGTCTATGTTTGATAATCGCTGTTTTGCTTTTATTTCTATGTTCGATAATAGTTTTGTTTTTATGTTCGTTGCACACTGGTTTGATCTCTGTAGACAATTCTCGCATTAACAGTTAAAAGTTCATCATGGATTTGAGATTTGGAGTTGAGGTTGTGATGGTTTTCTAGATATAATTGACTGTTGTTAATCTTGTTAGAAGTGTTGAAGATGCGACCTCTCATGTTATTAATTTTATTTGTGATAGAGTTGGTGTGATGGAGTGTATGTACAATAAAGTTTGTTGTCTATGTTTGAAGATGTTTTGAATTTAATCTCGTTGTTGCACATTTTGATAGTGTTTTGCTGATTTTAACTTGTAGACAATATTTGAGATTCAGAAGTTAATAGGTTGTCCTATTCTATCTCAATGTTTGAAGATAGTTGTTTCTATTTTATACTCGTTGTTGAACATTCTAGTGGTGTTCTCTTGTTGAGATTCACAGCTAAGAAGTCATCATGCATTTGAAATTTACAGTCAAGAGGTTGTGACTGTCTAGTATGCACGAATTATGGTTTATTCTTCTAGATTTAAATGGTGGCTGATTCTGTTATTAATTTTATTTGTGAAAGTGTTAATGCAGTGTTATTTAAAAAAATAAAGTTTTGATGCACCATTTAATCTAATGGCAATCAAATCAATTGTTGCTGATGTTATCTCTATGTGTGAAGATGGTTGTTTTGATTTTATGCTGTGTGCTAATGTCATTTATCTATGTGAAGATAGTTGTTTTGATTTTATGTTGTGTACACACATTCTTATGATTTTCTATTACATTCATTTCATAGACAATGGTTGAAATTCAGATGCAAGAGGTGGTCATGGTTTACTCTTTGCTTTGAATGAATTAGTGTTTGCCTTGAATGAATTAGTGCTGGTTCTGCGAGATTTAGTGGCAATTAATTAATGTTGCTTGTTGGTGGCTAGAGATGCTACTTGTGATGTTATTAATATTATTTGTGATATTGTTAATGCAGTATATTGTAAAATAATGAATCTTGACTCATCCAAAAGGCTATTTTAACTCGTGAGCGCATTGAATTTGGCAATGTTAATGCTATTTTTATGTTTAAGCATTGTGAAATATTTCTTGTTATGTTTGAAAACTTTTATTATACTCAAACTTGGGGTTGTGGGTTTGGTGTCTCCATTTGAATAGTTGTTACATTATTTATATTTGGGTTTGTGTTTTTGTTACTTAGGTTAGGCTTGGTTTGTGTTTGACATGTTAATCTCATGGGATTTGTCTTTTTATATTTTATTTCTAATTGGGATGCTTTAATACAGTTGCTAAGATTTGAAGCTCATATGTTTGGCTTTGTAGGCAATTGTATTTTTGGTTGGTTGGGTTTTTTTTGGAAAAAATGTTAATTCAATCAAAAGTAGCCCCTCCTAGAGTTGCTGAAAAAATGTCAATTCAATCAAAAGTAATACCTCCAAGAGTTGTTGTAGAAACACCATTGTGCATTAGCCTTTGCTTTTATAAGGTGGTCTGGTAGTAGCAATATGAAGTTATATTGTTACTTAACACGTTAACTTGGTTAATTGAGCCAAACCCTCTTAGCTTAGTTATAAGTGACGTAGGAGCATTCAACCCAACAATATCATTGTATTTTAGTAGACATAGGGGCTCTTGTGTTTCATGGAAGTTGGTTTCCTATGTATTGAATTAATGTAAATATTTAAGCTTTGAGTGATTTTAATGAGAATAAAAAATAATTAAATATTGTGAGACATTTGTAAATGTTCTCAAATGTAGGAGAATATGAGAGGATTAGGATTAGTTTGAAGAAATTGTTGAATAAACTGAAAAGTAACTGAGGAATAGTTCCTCAACTATAAAGGAATTTCTAATGATGTATTGAAAAGAAAAAAAGAGAAAGGTTGGAGAGGTTAGTTAGCCAAGCGAAGCTAGGGCACCTAGAATGAGAGTGTGACTGTAAGCCTACGGGCAAAAGAGGAACAAAGGGCCATTGATATTAAAAGATCAGGCCGAGAGACAGAGTCTCAATATGTAATCATTGGATTTTTATATTTATATACAGAGAAATCAATCCTAAGTGTAAGTGTGTGAGTTGAGTATTGATTGATGTATTTAGAGATCTGCATAGTTTATGTATGCAGGCATAGTCGAGGCGGAGTAGAGAGGAGAAGAATGAGCCAAAGGTTCGTAATGGATCTTTGAATCCAATGACGGATCAAGAAATGGTTTGGGATGACATCGATCAAAGGAGAATGAGAGGTTAAGCCAAGAGGAGTCGCGTAGCGAAAGCAATGAAGAACAAGAACCCTTGAAGAAAAACTCGGAAGCCATAGAAACTGAAGAAATGGGAAAGAAAACTCAAGTGAGGAGAAGGGTGAAAGAAATGAAGTATTGGTGAATTTTAGCCGTTGGATTTTTATGACAACGAGTAGGATTAAATCGCATTGGTGAAATCTTTTTTTGAAGTTATCGAAATCGAGCTTTGGCAATTGCGATGAGCAATTGCTGATTGATTGAAGACCGTTGGATTGGAACTAGATCAATGGTCGTGATCTAATCATAAATTGAAAGTCGAAGGTGTCAAGGGACAACAGCCATAGACTTGTGAAATAGCGATAAAGCGATGCGTCGATAGTGAATAAGCGGAGATCAGAGGTATCAGAGATTGGAATGATCGGTGGAGCGCTGTGGAGAGCTTTGAAGGAGCGGACCCGATGATATTTATATACGCGGGTTTATAAGATTTGAGATCTGCTATGTGTGTTTGGAGTGGGTTTCTTGTGTGTTCCATGTATTTGCGTTAAGGTGTTGTGTCGAGTCTTTTAAGGCTAAAACATATGTTATTGTTTCGATAGTCGCATATCGGAGGGAAAGGGGTGATCCCCGATTGCGATAAAGATAACCTCGAGAAGTGTGCAGAGGTTGTATAACGGCGGAAAATGTAAGTTTATGAATGTTTTGTGGTATTACCTTTGTAAAAGAGTTATAAAGGAAAATACCACCGATAAGAAGGTTTATACATGTTAAATTATATGTAACCCACATTTAAAAGATGAAAGGTTATAGACATGGGCTTAAGGATTAATGAAGATTTAAATGAACGCTATGAGGGTTTTAAAAGTTCTGATAAGAGGGACTATTGAAAGGCTTTAATAAAGTCTTATATGAAGGTTCGCGAGTTGATTAAAGTCCCGATAAGTATATATGGGCTAGGGGTTAGCCTATGTTGGATTTTTTAAGTCATCCCACATGGGAATTGATTAATGGGGACTTAACCATTTTTGTTATTGAAGATTTGACTCTTTAGAGAGTTAAATTCTTGGGACAGATTTTTGTTATTGAAGATTTGACTCTTTAGAGAGTTAAATTCTTGGGACAGATGTGTTTATGCATTTTAGATGCACATTGTGGGTGTAAGTAGGGGTAACCCTGCATTAATTAGTATCAGAGTAAGTTAAAGCTCCTTGAGAAATCTTGAGTTATGTTTTAAGATGTTTATGCAGGCAAGGGAGATCAGATTTTAATTTGAAAAATAGTAAGCACACAGAAGGTGATGAATAGCAGAATTTGCAGATGCAAGGAGATAAAGAACAATCCATTCAAAGTGCAGGAGAATGGTGGAACAAGATCATGTAGAGATCTTGAAGGTGAGATGACATGTTTTGTTTTAAATTAATTTGAAGATTGGAGAATGTGTGTTTTTACATTAATACACAAGTAACAACATAAGAAGACGAGAAGGTTGCAGCAATCTAGAGCGAGGAGTACCTAATTGGTTCAAGAGGAAAGAACTAGAGAAATGCTAACAGACTAAGCTCAGAGGAGAGAAGCTTAGTGAAGCATATGTAGCAAGAAGGAGACTTGTTACTGCAGAGGGATTGTTGCAGATCACAAAGGCAATTCCACAGAGGATGTGGGTAGAATTGCTAAAGGATGAAGGAAGCTGGTAAGACTTTCTAAGTAAAAGAGGAAATGGTCAACACTTAGTATTTCACGTTGATTGAAATACAAGAGGACAATGGTGTTCTTAAAATGTGCGGTTGAGTTGAGCCTAGGAGGAGCAGAGAGAAGTGCTTAAAGGAGGTTCCAGAGGTAGAGAACCAAGTACTTTCCAAAAGACCAAGTACAAAGGAAAGCTTGGTGAGGTAAGTTGCAACAAGGAGGACTTGTTGTTGTAGAGGCTTTAATACAACTCATAGTGAGTATGAGGAACTCATAAGAGATAGAGAAGAAGATGACTACTGATAGTCATAGCAGAGTTTTTGAGGAAGACCACAACATAAGAAAGATGAAGAAAGAGGTTTCCATGGCAAATGGCAAGAGGATGAGTCAAGAGAAGATTGACAAGGAAATTGCAAAGATAAAGGAACAACTCAATGTATTAAAGATGATACTTGAGAAAAACCAAAGACAAGGTTGGGCCTTGAGGAAAAATGCAATGAAGTGGTCTTAGCTACATAGAAGACTACAACAGAAGCAAGTAAAGTGGCAGGTGGAAGAACTCAGAGGCCCTGAGTTGGAAAAGGAAGAATCTATTTGTGAACCAGGATAGGGTGAAGTTCTGGGTGAAGATGAAAACTTGAAGACTGAAACTTCAAGTGAGGTCAAAAAGTCACATGATTTAAAATTTGGTAATTTGTGTATAGTTGCAAGTGGAACACATGAAGAAAGACAATTTTCTAATATCGTCATAAAAAAGGAAGAAGATAAGCATAATTTAAATTCTCTTCTAAAAGAAGAAGTAGAGAAGGATATCAAGCAACCAAGTGGAGGGCTTGAAGAGGCTGAGAAGAAGACCATTGAATATTTTTTGAGTCATGTAGAGGACTTGGAACAACAGGAGGATTTGATGATTAAATCATCAAATGGGATCATGAAATCTTGTGGGTTCAAAATTGACAAGTTGTGTGTGAATGCAGGTATTGCAGAAGACAAACCATCCTATGGAATTGTCTTGAATGAAGCTGAAAGTTTCCAAGCAAGGTATGATGATGAATGTCTTTCGAATGAAGAAATAATGTCACCAGTAAGTTATGCTTGTGACAAAGAAGAAGATAGTGAGGATTGTATAAAACTTTTGGGAGAAATTCCAAGCGAGATCGCAAATTTGTGGCATGAGTTAAGTCTTTTGGAAGAAACGCTAGAAGACCAAAAGTTAAGAGTTCAGATTGTAAAATCAAAACTGAATGAGAATGAAGTTCACTACAGTGAACAAAGACAGGAAGACATCATTGGAGCAGATGATGTGGAGGAGAGACTCGCTGACAGTCTCATGAATTCTTTTGAGAATTCAAAACAACATACTAATGTGTTGTTAGAGGAGGAAAAAACAGAGCAACACGCTGAATTGTTGCCAAGGAGAGAAGAGGCACCAAGGCCTTATGTTTCGTACTTTAATAATTGGTTTATGAATGCAGATTTTGTCGCAGATGTTGAGGAAGATTTGATGCAAGAAGAAGAAGCCACAGAAGAGAAAAGCATGAAGCTGCAGAAGTTGGAGGAAATCAACAATAATCTGAAGACCAGCGAAAGAGAATATGTGTACTAGACCAAAGATGTGTTTCACTTGGAGATAGAAGAGCTGTGGAAGCTAATGATGAAGCAACTCAGATGGAGGAAGCTGATGACAGAAGGAGTGATCAATCAAAAGGTGACGCTGATTGAGAAGGGAAGAAAAGAAAGGAGAATGAAACATAAAACAACAGACATGCAGCAGCAACAAAGGAGCAAAGCATTTGGGTAGTTGCAAACTAAAGTTTGGGACCCCGGAGGTTTTTTCTAACAACATATGAAGACACATGATCAGGTGATCATGATTATTTTCTACCTTGGGAGTCTGATGTAGGAGCATTCAGCCCAACAATATCATTGTATTTTAGTAGACATAGGGGGTCTTGTGTTTCAAAAAAGTTAGTTTCTTAAGTATTGAATTAATGTAAATATTTAGGCCTTTGAGTGATTTTAATGAGAATAGGAATTAATTAGATATTGTGAGACATATTTTTAAATGTTTTCGAATGTAGGAGAAAATGAGAGGATTAGGATTAGTTAGGAATAAGTTTCAAGAAACTGTTGAATACACTAAAAAGTAACTGAGGAACAGTTCCTCAACTGTAAAGACACTACTAATGATGTATTGAAAAGAAAAAAAGAGAGGTTGGAGAGGTTAGTTAGCCAAATGAAGCCAGGCCAGCCAGAATGAGAGTGTGACTGTAAGCCTACGGGTAAGAGAGGAACAAAGGGCCACTGATATTAGAGGATCAGGCCGAGAGATAGTCTCAATATGTAATTGCTGGTTTTTTATATTTGTATACAGAGAATTCAATCCTAAGTGTAAGCGTGTGAGTCGAGTATTGATTGATGTATTCAAAGATCTGCATAGTTTATGTATGCAGACATAGTCGAGGCGGAGTAGAGAGGAGAAGCACAAGCCAAAGGTTCATAATGGATCTTTGAATCCATTGAAGGATCAAGAAATGATCTGGAATGACATCGATCAAAGGAGCATGAGAGGTTAAGCCAAGAGGAGTCGCATAGCGGAAGCAGCGAAGAATGGGAACCCTTGAAGAAAACCCTGGAAGCCATAGAAACTGAAGAAATGGGAAAGAAAACCCAAGTGAGGAGAACGGTGAAAGAAATGAAGTATTGGTGAACCGTAGCCATTGGATATTTATGATCAATGACCAAGATTAAATCACATCGGCCAAACCCATTTTTGAAGTTATTGGAACCGAGCTTTGGCAGTTGCAATGAGCGATCACTGATTGATTGAGCACTGTTGGATCAGAACTAGATCAAAGGTTGCGATCCAATTGCAAATCGGAAGTCGGAGGTGTCAAAGGACAACGACCATAGAATTGCGAAATAGTGATGAAGCGATGCACCGATAGCAGATAAGCGAAGAGCAGAGATCGGAGGTATCGGAAATTGGAATGATTGGCGGAGCGCTGTGGAGAGGTTTGAAGGAGTGGACCCGACGATATTTATATATGCGAATTTATAAGATTTGAGATCCGTTATGTGTGTTCGGAGCAGGTTTTCTATGTGTTCCATGTATTTGCGTTAAAGTGTTGTGCTGAGTCTTTTAAGGCTAAAACATATATTATCGTTCTGATAGTCGCATATTGGAGGGAAAGGAGTGATATATATATAATGTGACCCGCACAGGAGCGATCCCTGATTGCGATAAAGGTAACCTCGGGAAGTGTGTAGAGGCCGTATAAAGGCGGAAAAGGTAATTTTATGAATGTTTTGTGGTATTTCCTTTGCAAAAGAGTTATAAAGGAATATAGCGCCGATAAGAAGGTTTATACGTGTTAAAATATATGTAACCCACATTTAAAAGAGGGAAGGATGTATACACGGGCTGAAGGATTAATGAAGGTTTAAATGAAGGCTATGAGGGTTTTAAAAGCTCCGATAGGAGGGATTAATGAAAGGCTTTAATAAAGTCTTATATGAAGGTTGGTGGGTTGATTAAACTCTCGATAAGTATATATGGAATAGGGGTTAGCTTATGTTGGGTTTTTGAAGTCATCCCACATGAGAATTGATTAATGGGGGCTTAACCATTCTTGTTATTGAAGATTTGACTCCTTAGAAAGTTAAATTCCTGGGATAGATGTGTTTATGTATTTTACATACATACTGTGGGTGTAAGCAGGGGTAACCCTACGTCAATAAGTTTTTTTATTTAAATGATAAAACAACTTTATAATTAAACCAAAGCATGATATTAGAGTTAGACTCAATAAAATTAAACTGAGATACATGACTTTTCAATGGCAACATTATATTTGAGGTTATAGACATTGTTATTTGAACCATATAACTTTATAATTAAACTTAAATGTGGGTATTCGGGTTTTGGCTTGATAAAAAATAAACCAAAATACATTTAAAATTTATAATTTGATTTAAACATTTCAAGTTAAAAATTTAAGAAGTTAAAATATTTAGCAATTTATGATTTTTTTTATTTGGGGTAGCTTGAGTTATTGGAAATGTGAACATGATGGTCGCCAATTGAGCTACCTTGCTTTTTTTAAACAATTTAAAGAACATTTTGTTAAATTGTTTAAAAGACATTTTGTTAAACAATTATATTAAAAATACACTTGCATTTTTCTTTTCCACTATGTTATTTTTTAAATGTGTGCGGTTTAGAATACAATTGGATATTATTTGAGCAATCATTTCTTTAATTGTCGTCTAACAAGCCGGAGGAATTGCCCGGAAAGTTATGGAAATTTTGGTCATATTTAGAGAAAATTTGGAAAGGATTTTTGTAAATCTAAGTTAACAATTGTTAAACTTCAAAATCTTAAGTGTCCTAGATGTTTTTGATGGTGCTGAATCCATTTCCACTATCAAAAACATGATTCAAACACTGGCTCTACAAGTTTTTTTGAAATTTTTTGCCTGGATTTCGGCCACTTTTGGCCGTCCGGGCAATTCCTTCGCCTCGGCAGACTCCATTTAGTATTCATGCCCATCTTTGATATTTCTTATAATAAATATTTAAACATCTATTTATTTTTATAAAGTTTTAAAAGCAAGTTTATTGGTTAGATATCATGATATCACAAGATTCAATTTATTGATTGTTTCCTAGATTGTCTTTTCATATTTGGGCTCTATTCGTTTTGCTATTTCAAGTCCTTTCTATTGAAGATAAATGGAAAATTGAAAGGCACTCAATATGTTTACTCAAAACTCTTAAGGATGGTAACTTATTAAATACATCTTGATGTGTCCAATAAGAAAAATATCTATACTCTAAAATTAAAAAATGCACACTTGCAAATAAGAAACCAAAATAATTCACACATAAATGGAAATTAGATATATTTGATAAACTGCTGATTTTTCTAATAGGAAAATTAGTGGATGAATACTACAAAATGGTTGGAATGTGTAAACTATTTCCTACTATAGCACAAGGGAGAAACTACTTTTAACATAATTCTTAATTGTGCATTAAAGTGAAGATGCATATAGCTTGAACTTTGAACAAATTTGTTAAAGTCATTGGCCACTCAATAAGACACCATGTTTTAAAGTTGTGGTACTTGTAACACCTTGTTACGATTGGTAGAATCACCTCACAAATATCTTGTTACGCATTGTGGTGTAGGTAGCAATGTCCATACTTTTAAGAAGACATGCCACAACTTCCCAAAAGTTTTCCTCGTTATATTTACTCATTTGTTGGATATGGAAGAAATACAAGTGCCCTAATGCAACTAAGCATTATATTGGACTTTTACTATCACTCCACATATTCTTCACTCTGCTCCAATTTTCTTTATTGTGGTTGAAAACATTGGCAATATTTTGGAATTGACCTTGTGCTTTAGCGGTGTATATATTGATCACATTAAATTTTCCATTTTCCATTGAAAAAGAACTTGTGGCATTGATCTTGCTCTTGGCTCATAGGAGGCAAAACCACCCATTTGTCATGTATAACATCATATGCCTCTGTAGTTCTTAGAGTGCTTATATTATTGTCTTGTACTTTAGTGATGTAGATAAGCCCATTGAGAGAAACAAAACAAGAAAAGAAGGATTGAACAATTAGCATATTGCTCACTAATGTTATGTGTTAGATGTGAAATCATACATAAAGATTGAGTTCATAGCTTCCCAATTGGATAGATTTTATCCCCCAACCATAACCACTTATTGATCTATGAAAACAAAGTGACAAAGGTGGGCCATCAAGAAATTGTGGATTGGAGGGAGTCGATCTTAGATACTCTGGAGAGGGTCATAAATAGTACTATATGGTCATACATAGTTAGACCATAAACGAGGGCGCCTTGCAACTTATTGTCAACTAATGTCTTTTTAGGAATAGCTTGAATCAAACATAGCAATTGCTCGTTAGTATTAGAGATAATTTTAGAATTGTGGGCTACTCGGCATAGCCTCCCAACTTCTTGACACGACTTTGAGGTTATCATATGACTTGTAAGTCACTCTTTGGGGCATTTTTGTTCGATTTTGTTTGGATTGTTTGGAATAATATCCTTAAATTCCATCACGAATACTTAAGTTGAAATTAGCCAAAACACAAATAATAAATAAATCACATATATTAGAAACAAATTAGCTATGTTAAAAAAATTAAGGATATTCTCATGCATGTTCATATCCTTTATTTTTTTTAGTATAGTTGATTGGTTTCTAATATTTGTGATTTTTTTATTATTTGTGTTTTATTTAATTTCAAGTAACTTGAGGATTTGTGGTGGGATTAATGGATATTATTTTGAACATTCCAAACAAAATTGATTGAGAATGTTTGTTGAGTGACTTACGAGTCACATGATAGCCTCAAATCCATGTGTAAAAGTTGGGAGGCTATGCTGAGTAGCCCATGATTTTACAAGGATATAGATATTTTTGAGACTAGCGAGTTTGATTCAAACTATTACTAAAGGAACATCAACTAAGATAAGTGGAAGGACGCTCGGGATCGACTCCTTTAAATTCGATATCTTTTTTTTTATGGAACTCCCTGCTTCTATCACTGTGTTTCTGTGGATCGGAAAATGGTTATGATTGGGGTATGTAATCCCTCTAGTTGAGAGGCCATGAACATTGTTTTTATCTATGACTTCACGTCAAATACCTGGTGTTGTGGAGTTGATATGCCCATTAATTGATCTCTTTTCATTTGTTATGTTTCTCATCGCCGAAGAAAAAGACAACAATAAAAGTGTTTTGTGAATTACAAAGACATATGATGTTAGACGTGGCAAGTGGGAAATTCTACCTCCCATGAGTGCAGAAGTGCAAGGTCCACTCTAGAAAACTGTTGAAGTATTCCACCACAATAAAAAAAATTGAAATGGATTGGAGAATATGTGGAATAGTAGGAAAAGCTTGACATCTTGCTTAGTTGCATTCAAACACTTGTATCTTATTCCATAAATGACAAATGAGTAGATATAACTAGAAGGATTTTTTTCGGAAGTGGTGGCCTCTCTTCTTCAAAATGGACTTTGCTACCTGTGCCACAATGTAGCGAGAGAAAATATTCATGAGCATTTTGACCCTTCTGGGTTTGGCCCTTTGGGATTGATTGAATATGACCCTTTGCTCCATTATGTATTGTGTAGGGGCTTCGACCCCAGGTTATGTTTTGTGTATAGTCCTCTAGGCTTCCTCTGTTGGGGGATTGATGTTTGGAGCTTTTGCTTGATTTTGTGTAGGCCATTTGGATATCTCATGAATGCGTCTCGACAGTTACAAAATGTATTTTTATTTTTAGTAATAAAATTACAAGATATTTTCATAGGAATATATACCAATACTGAAAAGGGTCAATGCCTCTAACATTGTTGAACATTGTGTCTATTGACTATTTTGGCTGGGGTCTAAGTATGAGATTTTTAGCCAACCTTTGTCCAACTCAACATTGCTGAGTGTTTTGAATTATTGACTCATCTCCGCTACCCCAATGACCGGTCAAGAAATCAATATAGACTGTATCACTGACGTCGAAGGGTTGATCAATGTAACCATTGCCACAAAGTAATATGTCAACCAAACTCTGGTTCAAAACAAAAGTTCAAACAAGGCACCAACTAACATTGATTAGCCATTGTCGGATGGTCTGGTTGGATCACTTTTGGCAAATCAAAGCGGGCTAGACTGGACAAGAAGAATAAGAGACCCAAATATAAGTCGATCAGAGTGGTTGAAATGGTGGAAAGACTCTTGCTAGGGGTTGATACATACTGGGAGGATGCTGAGAGACTCAAGCTATGGGGCCTTGTTGGTTGCTGGACTTATACCAAAATGACTGGGGTTAAAATGAAGACATGGATGGAGAAATGTTGGCTTCCTATTTTGACATACAGGTTGAATCTCACATTACAGATGATCTGAAAATGAGATCTTAGACTAATATTAAGGTATTACGGACTCATGTGCATGGATTCGCTTATATCACTTAGTGCAACAGATCGAAAAGATTGCAAATAATATAGACAATGAAGCAGTTAAAGATACATAACAGACACGCACACACATAACACAACAAGATAATCAAGGAGTTCACCCAACTCTCCTGGGCTACGTCTCCTGGTCCAGGCTTTAGTGGTGACCTCTCTATCATGTCTTCAAGAACAAAGTTTGAAAAAAGTGAGCTCAGTTTGAGTCTCACACAACATATACAAAACAACAAGGCTTTACTTGGATCCCCCAAGTCTTTCTGAGTACACAGACTCTCCTCACTAACTCTCTGTCTCTGTTTTCTCTCTGTCTCAGCACTGCTTGCCTCTGTCTCTCTCATTCAGTGGCTTTGAAGCCAATCGACGCTGTTTGTTCGTTTCCTCTTCTGGCCTTTCTCGCTTCTGACCTCTGCCCGCTTAGATCCCCTCTAAGTGTTAAACAATCATTGCTAAGCGTCTTCGGGGATGGTGGCCACTTGTTCTGCAACGGAAGGGACCGTCGGTGCTTTGGAAATCACTAAAACAGTTGTTCTCTATTTACACAAAGAATACACAAAAACATTGTAAAAATCCACCTAAACGCCTTTTCTCGGACCTAAAATATTATTAATTCCGCCTTATAATCCTTTCAGATCCATCTTCAGGCACTATCGTGAGTGATCGTCGATCCAATGGTTATTATTGATTTCAGGTGGCTTATGCGCCCGGAGATTACCCACCCGAAAAGGGTGGTTTTCTCTCTCCAGCGCTTAGCCACGTGGCAGCTAGTGTATGGGCTCGGATGGAGCCCGACCAATACCACTTATTGCCTACGGCCTGCCCGAAATCTTGCTCGTTTCGGAACTCAAAACATATATCGTTGTGTCTAAAAACCCTTTCGGGTCTGTTATATCGCCCAATTAGCATTTCCTTTGGTTTTCGTTTATTTAATGAAAATGTGAATTTACATTTAAAAACACATTTCTACGGAACTCAAAATATATTAAATTTCATCCATAATCCTATCGGGTCCGGCTATCGCAGTCGCATTTGTTATTGGCCTTGCTCCTTTGCATTGCTTCGATGCGATATTGCGATATCGCAATCGCACATCGCAGAGTCCCTGGGCCTTTGTATAAGTGCTCCACTGTATTTTGCTGATGCGATATTGCGGGTTAACCTGGGTCGTCAATCTGTGCGCTTGATCAACGGTCCTCGTTAACTCATGCTGATCGTTGTCACAACGTTCGCATGGTAGCCTCCGATAGCCTCTGCTGATTGCGATATGCCAATTAGATCTGGACCGTTGATCAGGCAGATCTGACGACTCCTGTGCCAAGTTATTCAAGCCTCCGATAGACTCTGTTTTTGTCATTTCTTCATGTTTTTCTCTCCCTAAAGTGTTATTCGCCCTTTTTAAAGGTTCATCCCTTGTGATAGTTTTTGATTATATGAAGAAATAGAGGCTTTTAGGATCCATTTTGGATCAAGCATTCCCACTGAAAAAGCTTTTGGACCACCAAAAGTTGGTTTTTAAGAATCAATCAAGTGAGGATACAACTTCCTCACTTGTCCAATCTCTATCCATCTTGCACTGCTTGGCTTTGAACCTTTGAGTCTGATTTTGAGGTACTGAACATCCCCTCTATGCGTAGTTCTCACCTTCCTGTGCAGAACTGTGTCTTCCTACAACTCATTGAGATATTCAGGCAACAGATCATCAATAGAAGGCAACTAACTTTGCTCTCTGGGATCTTCAATCAATGAAGGTTCATATAGTCTCAAGTTCTCTGCATTAATGATTGAATAGATATGCATATACGCTGGAAAATCAAGGCGAAAAGCGTTTTCACCAATTTTCTCAAGTATCTTGAAAGGCCCATACCTTATTGGCTTAAGCTTCTTACCTTCACCTTGCATTTTGTCATTGCTGATGTACAGCGAGACTTGATCACCAACGTGGAAGCTATGCTCAATTAGATGCTTATCATGCCTTGCCTTGTACTTGGCCTGGCTTCTTTCCAACTATTCTTGTACTGCTTGGTGAATTTCTTGGATCTGTTCAATGAACTTGGTTGCTTTGTCCACATCACTGTGTCCATCAACTGCTGTCTTTACTAAAGAAAAAATCCAAGGGAGACTTTGGTGTAAAACCAAAACAAGTCTCAAAAGGAGATCTCTGTGTAGAAGAGTGTTTAGCATGGTTGTAAGCATGTTGCACATAACATAAATGTTCATCCCAAAGCTTGGGATGCTTGCTGCAATAGCCCCTGAGCAACTGGATCACTGTCTTGTTGACCACCTCTATTTGGCCATCTGTTTTTG
Source organism: Pinus taeda (assembly GCA_000404065.3). Taxonomy (NCBI): domain Eukaryota; kingdom Viridiplantae; phylum Streptophyta; class Pinopsida; order Pinales; family Pinaceae; genus Pinus; species Pinus taeda. The sequence continues at coordinate 31,660 of APFE031136273.1, read as the reverse complement.
GATGAAATGTTGTGCTTTTCTCCAATTTGGTGTCCATCAATTCCCACAGACTTGACCAAAACTTCCCAACAAATCAGTAATCTTGATCAGATAAAATGGAAGTGTGTGGCCCAAAATGAACCCACACATGCTGAAAGAACAACTTTTCTATTTGTTCAGCTGTAATCTGCTTGTTACAAGGTATTAAAATACACATTTTGCTGAACCTATCCACAATAACATATAAATAATCATGATGCTTTCTAGGTTTTGGCAATCCCCCAAAAAAGTCCATGGAAACACTTTCCCAAGGACGAGAAGGAACTGGAAGTGGAGTGTACAAGCCTAATTTTCTATTGCTGGACTTGCTTTTAGCACACATGGTACACCCTCTAATATATCTAGAAATTGTTTCATGCATTCTTGGCCAATAACAGAATCTTTGCAGCTGTGTAATTATTTTACTTACACCAAAATGACATGATATAAGAGAAGTATGTGCTTCTTGGATTAGGTTAACTCTTTTAGTTTGTGGAATGCATAACTTTACCAAATGATACAAGAGTTGGTCCTTAACATAATAATCCAATTCTTCTACTTGTTTGCCATGACTTAAGGTTGCATATACATCTTTAAAATCTATATCTTGAGCATATTGTTCAATGTAACTTTCATGCAATATTGAATTATGCTTAAGTATAGTAGATGCATTTACGATTGGTCTTGAGAGCACATCTGCAACCTTATTGTGTATGCCTTTCTTATATCTAATGACAAGATGAAACTGCTGTAGAAAACCCATCCACCTATAGTGTCTTGATTGCTGCAATTTAGTTTGTGAGTGCAAATATTTAATTGCTTCTTTGTCCATTAGGTAATGTTTCCACTTTTTCACACTCTGTACTAATGCATACAATTCTTTATCATATGTGGGATAATTAACTACTACAAAAGTAAATGTCTCAGAATGATAACATATGGGTTTACCGTGTTGCATCAACACTGCTCCCATGGCATAGTCACTGGCATCTGTTTCAATCTCAAATGGTTGTTGAAGATCTGGTAGTGCTAGTATTGGTGTTGTACTAATTTTTTCTTTCAAGGTGTCGAAGGCTTTCTGTTGTTTGCCTCCCCATTGAAACACCTTATTCAATCCTATTAAAGCATGTAAGGGAGCTGCAATCAAGGAAAAGTTAGCAATAAACTTTCTCCAATATTGTGCTGCTCCTAGGAAACTCCTAACTTCTGTAGCAAATTTGGGTTTAGGCCAGTTCACAATGACTTCAACCTTAGAGGGGTCTATCTTCAATTCACCACCCCCTACAATATGAACCAAATAATTTAAAGATGTTTTGTGAAATTCACATTTTGATAGCTTCACTTAGAGATTTTCTCTTTTCAAAACATCTAAAGTCTGCTTTACATGCTTCAAATGTTCTTCCCATGTTTTACAGAAAACAAGAATGTCATCTAAATATACAATTACAAAATCATCAATAAAAGGTTGGAGTACATCATTCATAACTCTCATGAAAGTGGCAGGAGCATTAGTTAAGCCAAAAGGCATAACCAACCATTCATATAGCCCTTGCTTTGTTTTGAAAGCAGTATTCCATGCATCTTCTTCCGCAACTCTGACCTGATGATAGCCACTACGCAAGTCCAACTTGGAAAAGTAATCTGCTTCTTTTAACTGATCTAATAGATCACCTATGCAAGGAAGAGGATAACGTTTCTTGATCGTTATTTTATTCAGTGCTTTGTAATCAATGCACATCCTCCACGAACCATATTTCTTTCTCACCGACACGATTGGAGATCCACATGGTGATGTGCTTGGTCTTATGAACCCTTTATTGAGCAGCTCCTATACCTGCTTCTTGATCTCTGCATTCTCTAACGCAGATAACCTGTACATTCCGATGTTAGGCAATGGAGCATCTTGCTGCAAATGAATATCATGTACTATCTCCCTTTTGGGTGGAAAACCTTTAGGTTTTTGAAATAGGATATCATATTCTAAAACAACTTTATCTAAATCAACTTTCTGTTTAGCCTCACAGTGTTCGAATACATTGGTTTTATCGGGGCTCTTTTCCTTTACAACCATTAGTAAAAATTGCTTGCATGAATTTACAATTCTTTTCATCTGCACTGAGTTTATGAGAGAGTAGTTATTTTTGAGTTTATGAGCTCTTACAATATATTCTGTTCCATCTTTAGTGAGTTGATACTTATTTTCAGTTCTATAGAAAATGGCTTTTCTATCATATAAGTAAGGACTTCCTAAAACAATACCACATATATCCAAGGGAACTATATCCAACTCAACCTCATCTAAAAAAGTTGACCCAATAGCAAACCTAAGTTTACATTGTCTAGTCACTTGTAGCTTTGCTTTATCACATACCCAACCTAATGGATATGGATTCTTGTGAGGTGTTGTTAGTAAGCCCAACTTCTTTACAATTGTTTCATAAATCAAGTTTACTTGTGAACCACTATCCAATAAGGTATCAATCTTTTGGTGCTTGGAAATAACTCTAATATGAAAAAGCTCACGTCTTTTCCTCTCATTATCTTCATTATCAATAGATTATGCAGAATTACTTGTAGATGCTTCAGAATTTTTACCTTTTATGCCTGTGGTTGTGACTGTTGTTTCATCACCTGAGTCTAACCCCAAATCTTTCTGAATAGCAGCAACAATCTTCTTCTTTTTACCATCGAACTTCTTGGGTTTCAACTCCGGATGCAAAGACCAGCAGTGTTCATCATCGTACCCATCCTTCTTGTAGTGAGTGCACAAAGGTTTGTCTTTCTGTACAACGTTTGCCTTCCTCTCTTTCCATTTCTGATTCTTCTTTTCCTTGTTCTTGCTTGCAGAGGGTTTTGATGATCCCCCAATCTCTGGGTTCAAATTCTTTCCTCTAGCCTCTAGATGTGTAGCCTGAACTAATACATCATCTAGGATAGTGGGGTTAAACATGAGAATGGTGTGCCTCAAATAGCTATGCAAACCACCTATATACTTCAACAAAGTTTCAGGTGAGTCTAGAGAAATGCATAGAGTTAAAGCTCTTTTTCTAAATTCCTGAGTGTAGCTTTGTACACTTTTCCCCTTTAATTGGCAAAGAGTTTGCCAACTCATCTGCTGCATATAAGCTAGTGGATAGAATTATTTTTTAATGGTAGAAACAAATTCATTCCAGGTAGAAATAATTTTACCATGCTTCTACAAATCAACTTGTGTCTTGCTTCCCACCAAAATAATGCAGTTCCTCCAAGGCGAAGGTTAGCCCGTTGAATCTTTCTCCTCTCTGAATCAACGTTTTGTACCCTGCAATATACATCAATCTATCTAATCTAGTTATATAGCTTTTCTGCATTTAATTCTCTATCATAGATTGGAAAATCAAATTTCACATCCAATTTAATCACATATGTTTTCTTCTTTTTCTTTTCAGGGCTAGGAGATGAGGATGATGGAGGTGATGGTGGAGGATATGATGGAGGAAGCTTTTCCCCTTTCCCTTTTCCCTCTGGGGCATCTAGAGAAGGTTCCTCTTCTCCCTTGTCTTGTTTGGAGGTTGAAGTAATTTCACCTCGACCTTTCTTACATTCTCGATACATCTCTTCCACCATGGCTCTCATGGTCATGAAATTGTCCATGAACTGAGATTCTGATTCCAATGGGGTTTGTTTTTCCATTCTCCTCCTAGGATAGACTATTCCAATTTCTGGATTAGCCTCAACAAGTTCTACTTCTCCTAGTTTGAGATTTGACCTAGTTAGCATTCAACAATCCAACACAAGCTTGTCTAACCTTAGCAAACCTAGAGCTTTGATACCACTTGATTTGAAAATGAGATCTTAGACTAATATTAAGGTATTACAGACTCATGTGCATGGATTCGCCTGTATTATTTAGTGCAATGGATCAAAAATATTGCGAATAATATAGACAATGAAGCAGTTAAAGATACATAACAGACACGCACACACATAGCACAACAAGATAATTAAGGAGTTCACCCAACTCTCCTGGACTACGTCTTCTGGTCCAGCCTTCAGTGGTGACCTCTCTATTATGTCTTCAAGAATAGAGTTTTACAAAAGTGGGATCAATTTGAGTCTCACACAACAGATACAAAACAACAAGGCTTTACTTCGATCCCCCAAGTCTTTCTGAGTACACATACTCTCCTCATTGACTCTTTGTCTCTGTTTTCTCTCTGTCTCAGCACTGCTTGCCTCTGTCTCTATCATTTAGTGGTTTTTAAGCCAATCAGCGTTGTCTCTTCGTTTCCTCTTCTAGGCTTTATGACTTCCGGTCTCTGTCTACTCAGATCCCCTTTTGAGCGCTAAGCAATCATTGCTAAACGTCTTCAGGGATGGTGGCCACCTGTTCTGCAACGGAAGGGACCATCAGCGCTTTGGAAATCACTAAAATAGTCGTTCTCTGTTTACACAGAGAATACACAAAGCACTGTAAAAATCCACCCAAACGCCTTTTCTCGGACTTGAAATATTATTAATTCTGCCGTATATCCTTTCGGATCTGTCTTCAGGCACTATCACGAGTGATCATCGATCCAACGATTATTATTGATTTCGGGTGGCTTATGCACCCGGAGATTACCCGCCCGAAAAAGGTGGTTTTCTCTTTCCGACGCCTAGCCACGTGGCAGCCAGTGTATGGGCTCGGGCGGAGCTCAGCCAATACCACTTACCGCCTAAGGCCCACCCAAAATCCTGCTTGTTTCAGAACTCAAAACATATATCGTTGCGTCTAAAAACCCTTTTGGGTCCATTATATCACCCAATTCGAATTTCCTTTGGTTTTCGTTTATTTAACGAAAACACGAATTTACATTAAAAAACACCTTTTTACGGAACTCAAAATATATTTAATTTCATCCATAATCCTATCAGGTCCGGCTATCGCAGTCGCATTTGTTATCGGCCCCACTCCTTTGCATTGCTCCGATGCGATATTGCGATATCGCATAGTCCCGGGGCCTTTGTATAAGTGCTCCACTGTATTTTGCCGACACGATATCGCAGGTTAACCTAGGTCGTCGATTTGTGTGCTTGATCGACAATCCTCGTTGACTCGCGCTGATCATTGTCACAACGTTCGCATGGTAGCCTCCGCTTGCCATCGCCGATTGGATTTGGATCGTTGATTAGCCAAATCCGACGGCTCTTGTGCCAAGTTATTCAAGCCTCCAATAGAATCTGTTGTTGCCATTTCTTCATGTTTTTCTCTCCCGATAATGTTATCCGCCCTTTTTAAAGGTTCATCCCTTGTGATAGTTTTTTATTATATGAAGACTTAGAGGGTTTTAGGATCCATTTTGGATCAATAGAGATGGAATATGGGATTTGACCCATTCAAAGAAGCTCCCAAGAGAAAATTGAACTGTGGTTCAAAGTTGCAATCAAGGAAATCACTAATAAAATAGGCAAATTCTACTATGTTGATGAGGGTTGCTCAGGAGCTTTAGAAAAAAAGGTTGCATGGGTCATTATAGAACTAGATTTAAAGGGTTGGTTACTTGGTGCATTAGACATCTTCTGGGCTTAGTCTCTTTTATGCAACAAATTGACTACCGAGACAGCCTTTTCGATGTATTGGCTACCATGCAATCAGACATATGTTGGCTGAGTGCCCATGAAGGTTTGCGTGTGGTTGCCCAATATGGAGCTGAGACTTTCAAAATGGAAATGGTAGGTAGATTGGACATAAGGGATAGATTGATTGCCACTCGACTAAAACCCCATCATTCTGAACACAAGGTTGCTCTAGAACAACCACTAGTCCTTGACAATCTGTCGGTGGGGGAACAATGAATGGATGGAGATCCTTACACAATATAAACTAATTAGAATCGCGAACAAGACATTCACCCTATCTCCCTTGCTTCTACAAATTTGAAACGGAAATCTTTAATGGACTGCATCTCGATGTCTATTAAGAGTAAAATTGGCCTTTGTGTTGAGCCTATCCATTTTGGTAGATTTCAAGGTAATGGATCTCCTACATTATCAGATGACTCAGAGATCACATTACTTTCTCGGGGTGTAATTGAGTTGGAGCCTCTAACAATTAAAAAGATTTTTTCCCACATAACACGGGTGATTCCCAACTAATAACAAAGGAAGAATGTGACAGTTACAAAAATAATGAGCCACCAAATACAAGAAGATTACTAGTTGCTCTGATCTCTCGGTTGATTTCAATACTTGCTTCTCGGAGGCCTTGGAGGACGCTCAATACGCTCCATACAATCCTGATTTTTCCAATGATGTTCCAAACCACCTAATGGGTTAGGATTCACGGGTTCTTAAAGCAAAATCGTCTGCTGCAACTGCTCCAAGATGAAAATTATGTCCATTAATATACAGGGATTGGGATCATCCTTAAAACTGAGATCCCTATGTTCCATTTTTAATCTGAATCATCCATCCATTGTTCTTATACAAGAAACAATGTTTGACAAAGCCCACGCCATGGAAATATTATAAAAAATCTTTCCTACTTGGGAGTTCTGTGCAATGAGCGTTTAGGTCATTGAGTGGTGGTCTAGCAGATATGTGGGATTCAATATGTTTCTCGTTAAAGGCATATAAAACATTCACTAGAATTATATTAATGGGATACAAACGAGATTTAAGGAAGAGGCTAAGTGTACTGAACACATATGCTCCATATACAAATAGGAGACACTTTTGGGATCGACTTGTGGGAATTTGGACACTGGATTTACACTTCTTGATCTTAACATGTGACTGTGTCCGTGTTCTAACATTATTATGCATTTTTACATTTATATGTCAAAAAATGAAAAAGAAAGAAAGAATATATATATAATATATATAAATTATATATATATATATATATATATATAAATATATATATATATATTATTATATATTAAGAAAAAAATGAAATTGAAAAAAATGAAAAAATTGAGAAAAAAAGGAAATGAAATCCCTAGAAAAATTAATTTTAGAGATGCACATTTAGATGTCGCTATCAGATTTAGAAATATTAAATTTGTTTCTAAGTTAAAACTTAGGATAATTTATTTTGATGTTTTTATCGCATTTTATAAAGTTAAGATACTACAAAATAATCTTATCACATGAAAATAAAGTTCGCCCTGGAAGCAACGGCTCTGATTCACTCCGCCGCGGTCTCTGCCCAAACTGCCGAAGCATATGTGGTGAACACTAAAGGATTTTGGGGGGTCACCTCCCAATGCCATAAACCAACAACACGCCCCCCCCCCCCCCCCCCGAAAAACCACTTTCACTCCCACCAATGATTATATCCTTCGCCAACCATATCCCGCCAAGTGTCATTCACTCTGCCACATATCTTCCACCACATAACTGTTACCTCCGACCACTCGACTCTTGCCACCCGTCCTACCACATTATCATCCTTCCATGTCACCTATCTGTTAGTGTTTGAAATCTCCCGCGAGATCTTATGAACATTACAAGATTTATTCCCGCCATATACCTATCTTTGTTAATTAAGCCCCCACTCCAAAAACATTTGATTGGCCATTATGCACCTGATTCACATGATTATATAAAACCCTTTAATGCCAATTATTCAGTTCCTATGCTAGCTATTTGATTCTATAGAACGAAGAACTCTCTTTCGCCAACTGTCAGCGTTGAAAATCAATTCTCCCAACCTATAGTTGACAACTTTCATAGGTAACACTATGTTTAAGAGTCTCTTTTGTCAGAGTTTTCCATCCAAATCTTCTTAGCATTTTCCTTCTGTACTTGATTCTCTATCATATAAAATGTTGAACCGTAAGGGAAAATGGAAGGCCACAGAGAAAAATCCACTTATTCCACTAGTCCTAGATTTCGACAAAGCCCCTTTAGTAGACACCCAACATAAAATTGTAGAAACCGTTTTAGAATTTGACCTTTATGATCTACACAATTGGGACAAGCAAAAATTTATGGACAAGAGTGATGAATTAAACATATGGGAATCCTTTCTCCCACAATTTTTCTTCCCCTAGACTTATTTCTTCCCAGAATTCTTTGTTTGGTGCCACTTTAGGTATTTACCTAGTCAAAGCGTTGTCATTTCCCAAAGTAATGAAGTTATCTTCTATGTTTCTCCTGAAAGCATCTGCCAGACCCTACAAATTAAATATGAACCTTCCTATCACCCTTTTTCTGCTGAAATCTTAATGGAATTTTATAGCAAACTCACTTTCCCTTAGAAAGCCTAGATATTTGAAAATTTCCTTCTTCAGAATGTTGAGCTGCCTAGGACTAGTCCCCCATATCCATCTTCTATATTTCTTGAGATGTCCAAGTAGGTCATTTCCATGGTAACTCAATTTCTTGGATACTATACTGATCAGTGGGTAGATGAGATAGTATTAGGATTTTTGTCCACTTTTGCAGTTGGTAAACAACCTTCTCAACTTTTCAACTATAGTCAATTTTTAGCCAATGAAATCCATGAGTAGTGGGTTAATTACAAAGCATAAGGTGTTTTCAAATACTAGTGAGTCCTAGTTTATCATATGCTATATTATCATGCAGATAAATTCAAATTCCATTTACAGAAAACTAATAGAGAAGGTAATGCTTGGTTAATTATTCACTGAACTTCTCTGGTTAGAAATAACTCAAAGGAGTATTCCTATACTGATTTCGTTGACAAATTCTTGTATACTCCACTATGTTTGTTAAGCAACGATGTAATCCCAAGGATCTCTCCTGAGATAAGAATTTTTTACACTTATCAGAGTAGGCCAAAGTGGGAGACTGGTATTTATACTAGAACTACATCAAAATCAGAGTTCATGGATCAGAATTGCCTCCATATAGATTGCCAATTTTTATACCTATCAGGATTTTTGCATTGGAGTATATCAGGCAGATGTTAAACATGGATGATGTGCACTTTGTTTCCTACAATAAGAAGGCACAATTTAAACTCAAGTCACACATAGGACCATACATTATTAGTACTAGAGTTGTTGCAAAAGAAATAGATTCAATCTTGAGCCAAATGAAGTTCAAGCTCAACTTCTCTTGGTCATTTGATCCTCACGGAATTATTTCTAAACTTAGATTGGAGAAAAAAATCACCTCTTATGCACATACACACTGAGACCTAAGATTGAGCAATATTCCATTCAGGAAGAATGGATAGAAGGTACTTTACAAGAAGCTGAAGAACGACTGGTCACTCAATCATCCATGCAAACACCTATTATTTAAGAGGAGCAAAAAAGAGAAAGATAATCAATGTATCCTACAGACTCTTACAATCCAGATGTAGAGTTCATTGTTTTTAAAAGGAAGAAGAAGGACCGTAAGGCTACTCAAAAATAAGATTCTCCAATTAATCATCTGTTTAGGTCTCAAATAATAACTATTCAGGATGAAACTACAGATGAAGGAAACACATAACAACTAGCCACAATGATCTTATCAATGACACCTATTAGTCTTTCTACTCAAGTAGAAGAAATAGTACAATCAATTACCGTTGAAGCAAATGCCTAATCTCCAGTATCCACCAGTTCACAGGTTTCTAATCAGCAGAGTATCTTTTCCAAATACAAAGAAATAAAGTTGAAGAATGAAGCTCTAAAGGCTTCTACTTACTTTGAGTTTTGGAAGCAAACAACCATGCCCCAACATAGACTACTTTATGCATTTGATGCAGAGAAAGGACAGTTCCAGATGGTTTTCATGGAACCTGTGGTATCAGACCCCAGGAGTGTTGAAGACTATAAAGCCTCCATATTTTCCATTGACACTAAGAAAATACATGAAATAGATCATATTGATCTACATAAGCAGAAAAGGGAGCTCACTTTTCATCACTCACCATCTCAGCCATGATTGTTTTCTAAGTTACAATCATCTTTAAATAATATGAACTCTCAATTAAAGATTGAAAAAATGTCCTCATTTGCAAAGAATAATAGACTCAAATCTCTGGAGGATTTGGTCATAAAGTTATGACATGATTCTAAACATGTTAAAGTAGTAGAAGAGCTAACAAAAAATAAGGAAGCAGATATCCAAGCATTGAGGAAGCAATTGAAGCTGCCCTCCACAGATCATCCTCAAGCTAAATATGTTGCAAATATAGAGCTGGAAAAAGATAAACTTTTTACTATAGTAGTGGATCATAATGCAAAGATACAGGATATGGAGTAGGCTATGGAAACACTGTTGAAAGAAAAACGACAGTGGGAAGTAGCAGGAGTATCGAAATTGAGTGCATGTATAGAAGCAAAAACTTCAGTGAGGAATACAGTTTCAGAGCCCACATAAGAGCTTACAAGATCTCTAGATGAATTATCAATTGTTCAATCAGAAAAGGATAAAATGTTAGCAAAATTGGCTAAGATGGGGAGAATAAACTCAAAACTGACAATGAATATTCGTCAAAATTGCAAAAAAATTATAGACTCATGCAATAGGTGTAGAAATATGAAGATCAATCTTGTATAATCCATATGTTAGATGAGGCTAAAACTAGTATTTGGCATAATATAGATACCAATATAACAAATATGTGGCCTTCCATACAAATTATTTTTGAACAGAAGGAACTTGTACATATAGTTAAGGCAACCATAGAAAACACAAAGGTGGATTTGGAACACAGGTAGGAGGAAGCACAAAACATCATCAAGCTATTGAATTCCAAAACTAAGGAGGATCTTGAAGACCTCAATATTCCAGACAGAACAACAATAATCATGGAGGTCAAGAGGGTCTTGATAAAGAATAATCTGATGATACTTAGAAAAAAATGCAAGCATCTTGAATTGCATATCAAGAGATTCTATAGGAAATTCATTGTGTTGCAGGAAAAGGGCTTGCCTACACTAAAAATTCTAATGGAAAATTGACCCCATTAGAAAACTAACAAGAACGATTGTGTAACATAGGTACTTATGCCTCCAATTTGCAAAAACCAAAGGTGTTATCACTGGTGAAGCCTTCATATAGGGAATAAAATTTGATTTGAATATCCAACACGAAGTCCACCACCTTTTTGTAAATAAACCTACTTTTGACACTTACACTAAGTTAGATGAAAGATTCAACAATATGATTGGATTTTCTATTCCAAGTGAAGAAAGGTGGGACCGACTACTAGTATTGTTCGAATGAAGTGTAAATGTAGTTCAGGATTTTCAGTATGAAAGGAACAACATTTCTAGCAAAGCAACAACAATGATCACCATATTCCTACATAGCATCAACAATGCAGCATTTTCCAACAGAGTTTTATTTTTCTCCGCAATATTTAGAAATATTTGTGTTTGTTAAAACAAATATTATTTGTAAATGTATTTTAGTTTGGAATCTGATATTAGATGTAATATTTTCTATAACTACTTAGAAATAATACTTAGAAATGGTTTAACCATTGTGATAGGCTTTTGAGAAAACTTGTATCCTTCAAGGTTATTTCTGAAATAATAAAAGAATTCCAGATTCATTTGAAAACAGATTGTGTTCCTGTAAGTTTTCTTTGTTATTATTTTCATGTTGTTTTCTGCATATGTTTTGAGGTTCATGGGAGTTTTGGGTAAGATATTATTGAGTTTCAATATGTTTGAAATCCCCCATGAAGTTATAATCTATTACAAAGATTGGCTAATCAAACAGTTTGTTTGATTTAACTCGCCTACATCAATAAAATGTCATCTTCCCTTACGTTTTTTGACATATATTGTTTGGTTGTAAAACTATTTTACCTACATCCACTGTATATGATGGTTAGATAATTTGTTTGATGTTTAACAAATCATATAGTTTCTAAAGTTTCAACCTCGCACATCTAAATAAAAGCTAAATTAATGTTTAGAGGTGAAGAATCAACCTTTCTATTTAATCATAAGTAATTAAGAATTGCACCTATTCAAGCAGTTTAGAGCTTTGGTCATCCAAAAAACTTTAAAAACCAACAAAACATTTTAGATGCTATGGCATAATTCCTAACCTAGAATTATCTATAGAGGTACAACATCATACTGGCGCTATTGTCGGGGGAACAAAATTCTTGAACTATCTTCCCTGGGACAACGATTAAAGCTTACCTTTTAACGATGAATAAAATGTTGGTAGGTTAAAATAATTCATCCGACAATTCCACGAAAAATAAGTTGGCTTCATGTAGACATACTAGGTCTCTCTCAGATCGACAACTTTATTCTCCATTATCAGATCTTGAGAGGCTGGCAAGAATTTCTTCTGCAAGACAAAGACAAGAAGCCTGTACTTCTACTTCTGTAATTCATCCATTTGAAATTGTTTATGAAATTGATCCGTTTAGACCTATTCCAATTCCTCTTGAACTATCAGATTTACCACCAAAAGTGTTAGAACTACTATCTAAAGGAATTCATTTGTAGTCAAATCTCCTTGTTTATCAGTTGGAATCTTATCAGATTCCTGAACCTCTTTTAGAATCTCCTAAATCAAAAAAATAATTAGGTCTGGAATTACCATAATTAAAACCTATTGACTTTATTTGTTTAGTAATTCACACTTATCCATCTACTTTTGTTAGCTTTGAGGACAATTTTTTTGTTTACACAAATCCTTTGTTTGATAATGAAGGAAAGTTTGGTCCTGAAGAACAGAAATTAGTAATACAAACACCAAGAAAAATAAAAACTTCCATAAATTATTCTAGCCTATCTCCCCCCCCTACAACTCCGAAAAGATCAACCTTATCCCCTTCATCATATTCATATTCTCAAAGCTCATCATCATCTTCATCTAATCAAATGGCTGGTATTCAACCCATCATTTAGGATCGTTATGCAACCTTAGTTTTTCCCAATCATCTAAATAATCTCCCAGATGGATATTTGAAGCACTTACCTAGATTCAATGGTGAAATTGGTTTGTCTACTGAAGACCATCTGATTGTTTTCTTAGACTTTGCTGATAACATGAATATAGAGCATGAAGATGTCTACATGAGGTTGTTTGTTGAATCTCTTGAAGGAAACTTTAGGATTTGGTTTTGAAAACTACGAGATAATTCTATCCCTTCTTGGAATGAATTAGTTACTATTTTTAAAAACCAATGGGTTGTTAAAAAATATCCAGTTTACTATTTAACTGAATTTGATGACCTAAAAAGAAGCCCTGGTGATCCTATTGCTGATTTTATAAAACGATTTAACAAAATTTACAATAAAATGCCACTAGACTGTAAACCACCAGTAATTTCTGCCAAAGTCAAGTTCTCTAAAGGATTTGATGATGATTTTGTAGTTATGCTCAGAGAAAGAACTTTTGTAACCCTAACAGACATGCAAACCAATGCCATTGAGGTTGAGGCAAATAGATCAACCTCAACCAAACTCAAAGCAAAGGCTGAAAAAGCTAAAAGGAAAATGAAAGCTAGGAAAGAAGGAGGTTCTTCTTCTAAAAGAAAAACCGAGGATCACAAAATTGATGAAATTACTTCCTTAAAAATATTTCAAATAGAATTTCAAAGATTTAAACATAACCTAGAGTAGTTCAACAAACATCAAACAGACCTCAGGCTCAGTACAAAAGACCTTTTCAACCCCAGATTTTACAAAGACCCAACCGTGATCAACAAATTCAACAAATGTTGATGATTGATGCTCAAGAACCCGAAGAAACTAGACCATTAGTTACTAATGACATAAATTATTTCGATGATCAATCATAGAAGAATTCTATAATTCCAGTTTCCCATGATCAAGCTTTAACTCAAAATCAAGAAACTTCACATGTTTCTAAATATCAAGCATTTTTAGATTTTTTAATCGCTAAATTAAATAAAATGTATGATTTGAGGCATAGACCAGGCCCTAGTAAGTCAGCCAAGAATGTTACAACCAATGGGGCTCCAAAAAAAATTGTTGAAACTCAAACAACTATAATTGAGACATTAACTCAACCTAATGAACATAATGCTTTTGAAAAAACCGTTCCAAAAATTCTCAATGTAGAAAAAGAGTTAGAGAGAGTCAAAATATCTGTTCCATTGTCTGAACTCTCTAAAAACCCAAGATACAAAATGAAGTATCAAAGTGGATCCAATCCTCGAGTATAGATGTTTAGGGGGACATGATCAATTTACAGGATGAAAAACCATCAGTGGTTTTTAGTCCTAGTTCTGATATGATTGATGAGAACGTTCCTCCCTTTTATGTCACTCTCAAAGTTCATGATTTTCTTATATACAACTATATGTTAGACTTAGGGGCCTCTCATAACTTGATGCCCAAAGTAATCATGGATCATTTTAATTACAAATTACTAGACCTTACCATGATTTGTACACCTTTGACTCCAAGAAATTTCCTTGTCTCGAACTGATAAAAGACCTAGTTGTAACTTTAGCACAAATCCCTGTGAAAAGTGTAGTACTAGACATTGTAGTCACATATATCCCTCCCAAATTTGGAATGTTGTTATCAAGATCATTTTGTGCCAAATTAGGGGAAATATGCAGATGGATATGTCTTATGCTACAATTCTTGTATCTGGGGGTGAACATCTTAGGTTATATAGAGAGGTAAGATTCATTAACACTGTTTGAAGGGCTGATTAAGCAATAAATCATAAGATATATGCTATTGATAAGGATTTTTGATGCTTCACATTGTCATCTAATGATCTCCAAAATTCTCAGTTTAGCATTGAAAAGATTGTGAACTAACCTAAATGTATAAAAATTGATGTGTAGAAGTTATACTTCGATGGGGCTTTTTCTAAAGATGGGGTTGGAGCAAGAATTGTTTTAATTTATTTAGATAAGTAAAACATAACCCAATATTTTAAGTTAGACTTCGATGTTACTAATAACGTAGCAGAATATGAAGCCCTGCTTCTAGGCCTTGAGTTAGCTAAAAGTCTAAAAGTTCAAAATTTAAGTGTTTTTAATGACTCAAAATTAATCGTAAAATAGGTAAGGAATTTATGCCAAGCAAAACATCCTAGGCTTAGATCTTACCGAAATGAGGTATGGGATTCTATAGAAAACTATTTCCAAGCTTTTAACATCACAACAATCCCAAGAGATGAGAACATTTATGCAGTGCCTTTAGCAGTTTCTGCAAGCTTATTTAAAACTCCTATTCCAATGCAACTCCAATATCAAATTTAGGTAAATTATATGACTTCAATCCCTGATATTAAACACTAGCAATTGTTTGAAGATGATGAACAATTGAAGAGTTTCCTGTAGGCAGTTGATGATTTCTCAACCTTGCAAATTGAGGAAGAACAAATTATTGATCATAAATCAACTCATGAAAATGAATCCTCACAATTGAATAACAAGATATTTGATCATAATATCCTCCAATTTCCAAACAATTTCATTCCCTAGGGTCTAATCCCTCTTGAAAGGCTTTTTGATCATAATGATGTTTTGAAAACTTCATTATTAAACACACCACAAGAGGATGTAGAAGACTATAACATTGGAACTAATGAAAAAAACGAAAATGTGAAAATTTCAGTATCCTTACCTAAGGATATAAAATACAAGTATATAAATCTCTTAAAGCATTATAAAGATGTATTTTCCTGGTCCTATGATGAGCTCAAAACTTATGATAAAAATCTTATTGAGCATAAAATCCCTTTAAAACCAAAAGCCATACCATTGCAACAAAAATTAAGAAGAATTAATCCAATTTTACTTCCAACCATAGAGAGAACTAAAGAAGTTGTTGGATGCTAATATTATTGCTCATGTTATACATTCTGAGTGGATTGTAAATTTAGTTCCTGTAAGAAAAAAGAATGGTGAAATTAGATTGTGTGTGGATTTTAGGAATCTGAACAAATCATCCTTAAAAGACAATTATCCATTGCCTAAAATGGATCAACTACTGCAAAGAGTTTCAGGTTCTAATAGAATTTATATGCTAGATGGTTTATCTAGATACAACCAAATTTTGGTAGCTCTAGAATATGGAGAGAAAACAACATTCACCACTCCCTCAGGTACATTCATGTATGCTAGGATGCCATTTGGTTTAACCAATGCAGGAGCAACATTTCAAAGAGCAATGGATTTAACTTTTGTTGGTAAAATCAATAAGTTTATTGTTATTTATCTGGATTATCTAACTATGTTTTCAAACTCTGACTAAAAACACTAAAATCACTTGAGAAAGGTTTTTGATAGGTGGAGAAAATTCATAATCTCGCTCAACCCAAAGAAATCTTTGTTTGCCATAAAAGAAAGAAATTTACTAGGATACATCATCTCAAAATAAGGAGTGGTAATTGATCCAAAACGAGTCTTAGCTATTGAGGTAATTGTTCTCCCCAGAAAAAAAAAGGAAATTCAAGCTTTTTTAGGGAATTAATTTTCTAAGGAGATTTATATCAAACTATGCTGAAATTGTTAAAGATATTACTGATATGTTGAAGAAAGGTCATGATTTTAAATGGAAAGTACAAGCTAGATATGCATTTACACAAATTAAAAAGGCTATTTATGAAGCCCCGATACTAGCCAACTCTCATTATACAAAACCTTTCAACCTTTTCTCTTTTGCCTTCGATACCGCTTTAGCTATTGTTTTACTGCAAAAGAATGATAACCAAGATGAACAACCAATTTCCCTTTTTAGTAAAGTTATGAGAGATGGAGAGCTAAAATATGATATTATTGAAAATCAGACCTATGCCCTTGTATAAGCTCTAAAATCTTTAAAAACTTATGTCCTTCATTCCCCTATTACTGCCTATGTCCCGAACAATGCTGTCAAAATTGTTTTGACCCAACCTGACAAATATGGTAGGAGAGGGAGATGGATAACTAAAATTCTTGAATTTGATCTAGACATGAAATCCACTAAGTTAGTAAAAGGATAGAGTTTAGCCAAGCTCTTGGCTAAAGCTAACTGCAAAGTTCTAGGAGTAAACACTATCATGTAGGTATCAGGAGAGAAGAATCCACAAGAACCTTCTTCAGGTTCAGGAGAGAAGAATCCACAAGAAGCTTTTCCAGGTTCAGGAGAGAAGAATCCACAAGAACCTTCTTCTTCTATAGATTCAATTCCTCTTCCACTTCACATTGAGGAAAAGTTCTTGTTATCTGAATGGTATGCTGATATTGTAAACTTTCTTCATGATTTTGAATATCCTCCTGGTTTCACAAAAAATCAATGCAAAACTCTTCAATTCAAGGCTATGAAGTATTGTATTATCAATGTTAACTTGTATTGGAAAGATCCTTTAAATATCTTACTTCCATGCTTGACTGAGATAGAAACATAAGGTGTTATAGATAAATTTCATGAAGGAATATGTGGGGGTGATTATCCTTGGAGAGCAACAACACACAATGTTTTGAGAGCATGTTTCTTTTGGTCAAAGTTGTTTTAACAATTTGGAGCAAAGGTGAAAAGCTGCATTCCATGTTAGATTTTTGCTAGTAAACAAAGATTAGCAACACTCCCCCTTGTTCCAGTTTTTATTCAGGCACCTTTCTTACAATGGGGACTAAATTTCATTGGAGAGATACATCCAACATTCAACAATTGACACAGATGGATCTTAACTGCCACAAATTATTTTACAAAATGGGTAGAATCTATCTAGGTCAAAAATTATACAGACACTATTGTCATTAAATTTATTGAGGAAAATATATTATCTATATTTGGGTGTCCTCCGCAGATAGTCACATATAATGCACAAGCATTTAGTAGTGTTAAAATGATAAAATTTTGCCAGAAATATCAGATCCTATTGCATCATTCTAGTCCATACTATCCTCAATGAAATGGATTGGTAGAGTCATCCAATAAGAGTTTAGTAAAGGTGATAAAAAATGTACTTTCAGATCATAAGAGAAATTCAGAAAGTCATCTTAAGTATGCAGTTTGGGCCAACACAATTTCACCCAAAAGATAAACATGTAAATCCCCTTTTCAACTTGTATACGGCCATGAGGCTATTCTTCCTACATTAGCTTTCCCTGTCTTGAAATTTTTACAAGAGAGAAATGATGAACCTAATGTTTTTTCTAGAAGAATTAATCAAATTATAGGATTCAATGAAGATAGAGATTAAGTTCAATACAACTTCATCAATACCAAAACAATATGAAAACTTTGTTTGATAGGAAATCCAGAGAAAAAGATTTTAGAGAAGGAGATTTAGTTTTGAAATGGGATGCTCGAAGTGAGGAAAAGGGCAAACATGGTAAATTTGATAATCTCTGGCTGAGGCCACTCAACATTGCAGAGGTTAAAGGAAAAAATACTTTCATTTTGAAATACCTGGAAGGAGCATACTCTACATTTCCTATCAATGGACAATATCTCAAGCACTAAATTCAGTACAGAAAGATGTTACAACCATAATTCATTATACATTTCCGATTTTATTTACATTTTCATGGAAAGTGTGATTTTCACAACAAAGTCTCCATAGCCAAAGGAGAAGGCACATGGATCTGCATGTTCTCTGCATCTCACAGGGAAAAACAGTCCCCAGATGGAGCTGAAGTTGTAACATCATTATGCATTTTTAAATTTATATGTCAAAAAATGACAAAGAAAGAATCTCTCTCTCTCTCTATATATATAATATATCAACACACACACCAACACACCCACACACATAACAACACACACACACACACACACACACAGATATATATATATATATATATAATATATAATATATATATATATATATATATATATATATGAGAAGGGATAAAAAATGAGATTGAAAAAAAATAAAATATTGAGAGAAATTAAAAAAAAAGGAAATGAAATCCCTAAAAGAAATAATTTTAGTGATGCACATTTAAATGCCGCTATCAGATTCAGAAATATTAAATTTGTTTCTAAGTTAAACTTACGATAATTGATTTTCATGTTTTTATCGCATTTTATAAAGTTAAGATACGAAAAAATAATCTTGTCACATGAAAATAAAGTCTGCGCTAGAAGCAATGACTCTGATTCACTCCGCCGAGATCAATGGTAGATGAACCTTTTGGGCCCCCGCCGCGCTCCTGACGGTTAACATGGGGGGGGGGTGGCCCGAAAAGCGGTCTCTGCCCAAACTGCTAAAGCATACGTGGTGAACGCTGAAGGATTTAGGGGGTTCACCTCCCAATACCATAAACCACCGACACCCCACCCCCTGAAAAACCACTTCCGCTCCCACCAATGATTATATCCTCTGCCAACCATCTCCTACCAAGTGTCATTCCCTCTGCCCCGTAGCTTCTGCCACCTAACCGTTACCTCCTACCACTCAACACTTACCACTCATCCTGCCACATCATCATCCTTCCATGTCACTTATCTGTTAGCGTTTGAAATCTCCCACAAGATCTTATGAACGTTACAACATTTATTCCTTCCATATACTTGTTTTTGTTAATTAAGCCCCTGCTCCAAAGACGTTTGATTGGTCGTTATGCACCCGATTCACTTGATTATATAAAACCCTGTAATGCCAATTATTTAGTTCCTTTGCTAGCTGTTTGATTCTACTGAACGAAGAACTCTTTGCCTCCAACTTTTAGCTTTCAAAAGAAATTCTCCCAGTGTATCTTCGACACAAAGGTGAACCTCATGTTGAATGTTATCCTTTAAAGTCCCTATGAATACATCGATCCTTTGCTTCTCTGGAATATCATTTACCCTTATATTCAATTTTTGTAAGTCCTCAATGTGCTCTGCCATTGAATCCTTTTGTTTGAGATTTATCAATTGACTAAAGAAGGTGTTTCTCTTTGTATCCTCATAATGTTCTATCATTTCCTCCGTGAAAATTGACCACGTGACAAGTTGTTTACGAGAACAAAGCCCTTCATACCATAAAAATTGATTTAGTGGTAAATATAACTATGCAATACGCACCTTTTGTAACAGTTGCACCTCATGTAGATCAAAATATATCTCCATCTGTAGTATCCATGTTACAGGATCCTTGCCATCAAAA
The DNA here is from genome assembly GCA_000404065.3 of Pinus taeda. NCBI lineage: Eukaryota > Viridiplantae > Streptophyta > Pinopsida > Pinales > Pinaceae > Pinus > Pinus taeda. The sequence goes on along the minus strand of APFE031136273.1, from coordinate 11,674 downwards.
TTCCTCATATCTATCTTTGGAATATGTTGGATCTTCAATCCAATGTTAGATTCTATGAAATCATGATCAACATTACTTTTGTTCTCATCATGAGTTTCCTCTACTGCCTTTTCACCATTAGGAGGTCTTTCTTGTAGAAACTTTGTCCCACCTTCCTTCAAACCTTCCATGTATTTCTTCAAATATTCTATGTCTTTTTTCCAATATGATTTCACACCATCGATATTAGCTTTCATGGAATAGATAAAACTATTTATTTTAGCTTTGATCACATTCTTCAAATCATCCATCCAATTTTGGTTACTAGGTGTTTCTATTTTCTTGATTCGTGTCATTCTTTTTCTTTCTTTTAGGATCTTAATCTTCAATCTGTTGTATCTCTGAAAGTTCATATCTCCAAGTTCTGGAATTGCAACTTGCGGTATCCCTCTGCGTCGTCTTTCCAATGCCACCAGTCTGATCGAAATTGGATTCTCCAAGAAAGATTTATGCATAATCCCACAACATGACCTAATTATATACCTTTTCAAAAGAGTGAACTTTTACAAAGTGCCATGTGTCACTGTTTCGACCTTCAGACCTAAAACTAATATACAGAAAACTCCAAGCTGTCCTCTTTCTGTAACTTCTTATGAAATTTCAATCTAATACTCAGAGAGAAAGTTATGATGATTTTCCCAAGGTCACCTGTTTGGGATGTAATTTAGGGGCTTGCATAAACCATAAATGTCTTGGACCGTATCTCCGAAAATGTAGCGAATTAAAATCTGAAATTTGGGCCCAAGCTTCACCAAGATTTTGGTTCAAATGGGTTTTAATTTCAGTATCTAAAAATTCGTAGAAAACAAATTATAGTGAAAATTACACGATGACCTGTTTGAGATGGAATTTTGGAGCTTGCAAAAACCCTAACTTCCTCAGATCATATCTTTGAAAATATACCGAGACAAGATCTGAAATTCGGACCTGAAGTTCAACACGATTTCGTCTCAAATGGGTTTTTTTTTATGTTCTGAAACGTCACAAAAAAAAGTTATAGCGAAAATTCCGCGATGACCTGTTTGGAGCAGTGAAACCCTAGAATCCAAAGCTCTGATACCAAATGTTATGAAACTAGCTCACAAAGAGATAGAAAAGATAGATCAACGACTTAAAAATCAGCCTCTTCGATGGGGAAACCTCCTTTACATTACACAAATGAACAATTCTTGGATGATACAAATGACAAGGCCTCCTTTCTATTTATAGGAGTCTAAGAGGCCATAATATAATCATAGCCGACATAACAATAATAATGTAAGGGCACAATAATAACAAATAGTGGGTTTCTATGGGGCACAATAATAACAATAGTGGGCTTCTATGGGGCACAATAATAAAAATATGGGGACTACATGGGCACAACAATATAATAAGGGGGTTGTACTAATAACGATAAGGGGTTAAACTAGTAGTGTAGGGACCTAACACGGTGACTTCATGTCAAGCATTGTCTTAACAAAGCACCAGATTACTGTCTATCCAAGACCCCATGGAATTTATAATCCAAATGTTAGCTGAGGCTGAAAACAATATTTGGTAGAATATAAATGCCAATATAATAGATATGTGGCCTTCCATATAAATTATTTTTGAACAGGAGGAAATTGTACATAGAGTTAAGGTAGCCATAAAAAACACAAAGGTGGATTTGGAACACAAGCCAAAGGAAGCACAAAAGATCATCAAGCTACTGAATTCCAAAGCTAAGGAGGAACTTGAAGACCTCATTATTCCAAACAGAATAACAATAGTCATGGAGGTCAAGAGGGTCTTGAAAAAAAAGAATCTGATGATAGAATTAAAAAACAAATGCAAGGATCTTGAATTGCATATCAAGAGATTCTACAGGAAATTCACTATGTTGCAGGTATAGGGCTTGCCTACACTCAGAAATTCTAATGGAAAATTGATCCCATTAGAAAAATATCAAGAACAACTCTGTAGGTACTAATGCCTCCAAATTTGTAAAATCCAAAGGTGTTATCAGTGGTGAAGCCTTCATACAAGGAATACAACTTGATTTGAATATCCAACACGAAGTCCACCACCTTTCTGTAAATAAACCTACTCTTGACACTTACATTGAGGTGGATGAAAGATTCAGGAATATGATTGGATTTTCAATCCCAAGTGAAGGAAGGTGAGACCGACTACTAGAATTGGTCGAATGAAGTGTAAATTCAGTTAAGTATTTTCAGTATGAAAGGAACAACATTTCCAGAAAAGCAACAACAGTCATCACCAGATTCCTACATAGCCTCAACAGTGCAACATTTTCCTGCAAATTTTCCTATTTTTCCTCTATATTTAGAAATATTTGCGTTTGTTAAAATGTATATTATTTTGTAAATGTATTTTAGTTTGGAATTCAATCTGAGATGTAATATTTTTGATAAGTAATTAGAAATAATACTTATAAATGGCTGAACCATTGTGATAGACTTTTGAGAAGACTTGTATCCTTCAAGGTTAGTTCTGAAATAATTAAAGGATTCTGGATTCATTTCAAAGCAGATTGTGTTCCTGTACGTTTTCTTTGTTATTATTTTCACTTTGTTTTCTGCATACGTTTTGAAGTTTATGGGAGTTTTGGGTAAGATAATATTGAGTTTCAATATGTCTAAAATCCCCCATGAAGTTATAATCTATTACATAGATAGTTAATTAAGCTGTTTGTTTGATTTAACTCCTCTACATCAATAAATTGTCATCTTACCTTAAGTTTCTTAACATATATTGTTTGGATGTAAAAGTATTTTACTTGCATCCACTATATATGATGGTTAGATAATCTATTTGATGTTTAACAAATCATAGAGTTTCTAAATTTTTAGCCTTGCACATATAAATCAAAGCTAAATTCCTGTTTCGAGATGAAGAATCAACCCTTCTATTTAATCATAATTAATTCAAAATTGCACCTATTCAAGCAATTTAGAGCTTTGGTCATCCAAAAAACTTTAAAAACCAACAAAACATTTTAGATGCTTTGACATAATTCCTAACCTAGAATTATCTACGGAGGTACAACATCAGTCGACATCAGAGGTTTGGGGGCAGAATGGTAAATCAGATCCTCTTGAATCTTACTTTAGAGATCTGTTTGAAAATAAACTACTTATGGACATTTCCCCTAGCCCTTTGGTTCCAACCTGGAAGAACAAACGATTAGATTCTAACCGTATTTCCAAAAAGTTAGATCGCTTCATGGTTAAAACTTTTTTGGCCGACAGATTGTTGAGACTATAGTCATGGACCTTATATCCTCAAATCTTTGATGATCAAGTGATTTTTTTGGAGTGATGTGGTGTATCTGAATCACAACCCATGCCTTTCATTTGTCATTCTTGGAACAAGTCCATGAAGATCCCACATTTACACAAAATTGCTATGATCTCCTATAAGTTGCGGATATTAAAATCGGTAACTAAGTCTTGGATCTATCTACAGAAAAGTTTGCACAAGCAAGAGCTCATTAATATTGATAAGGATAGTTTAATACTTAAAGACCATCTGGTCAAGACTTCCACTCTATAGCCACAAATTGATCCATTATGCATCTATCGGCATAGAAGCAAAAGATACTCAAAATGCAGGAGGAAGAATGGAGACAAAAAAGCAGAGTTGCTTGGGTTGTCAAGGGTGATAAGAACACTGGTTATTTTCTTGCATAACTTCACAATGGAAACAAATAAATACAATTTGGCACATCAAATATATATCTAACAACATATATTGAAAGGAAACTATCATTGCATTATCAAATATAACTCATACACTTCCATCCACAGTGTATTACATGGGTGCAACAATCATTCATTTGATCATTTTCCATCATGACAACTATATGCATGTACATATCACGAATATTTTTACTAAATATTTAGGTTTTGGAATTTCCTTCCTTAAACATACCTTATCCAAGTATTGGCAACTCATATGCATTTAATCATAATTCATATCGTGAAAGGTACAACTTAACCCTGAAGGAATATTTAGAAATTCCTTAAAATTACTTGTTTTCATGGTATGACCAATCCATACCTACATAGGTGTGTTCATTATACCTTATGTTACTTGACTTGGTTGATACTCCTTGGAAGCTTACATGTTCCCTTTATTAGCCTTCTAATGACTATCCTTTTTTCCCTTGTCTTGTGCTCTAGGTTGTGAGGTAGTGTTATCATCATCATCTTCAACCATTCATTTAGCTCTTTCATCCCTAAAAAGACATCAACAAGAAAGAGAGTTAAGGTTTTTCCCCTCTGATTCCATTGCATGGTCTAGAATCATGTAATATAAATCAAATTACACATAAAAAAATAAAAATTAAAAATTAAAAACAAACTTATGCTATTTTACATTCTTATTTGTCTCATTATGATGTTGGGATGCATTCACACACTTCTCTTCTACATATGTATATAGATGTATAATATGCTTTTTTTTTACTTCACAATTGCTACCTTATGATCGTTGTATTTTTCACTTAATACGAATAGAATTGATCGTAACATCACGTTTTTCCTTTGTTAATGACAATATGCATCTACTGTATAAAAAGGGGTAAAACTTAATAACGATAAGTAGGCTTACTATCATCAAGCCATCCTAGGATATTATTTGACCCATGTATTAGGTTGTTAGGAATTCTTACAAGGTAATAATCATGTTGGCCATTGCTCACTATGAATTAAAGTGGTTTAAACACATTTGAAACCCACGACCTTGTTTTTAATAATGTATACGCCTTGTTGATGCACTACCACATTAACCTTATGTTGGGAATAAATGTACCCCAACTATATCGTAGTGCACCATGAGATTTATGGTTATGTGTCTTGTTTACATTGTGACACCTCATCTAACCCATGCAATGTGTTAGTAAGGGATGATTGAGATCAAAGTTAGAGATCTGATGGTGGGAAATCTCTTAGCAAATGGTTAGGGTTCTACCCCCTACCCCTTTGTCTCCTACATCATTTGCATTTTTGGGTTTAGTAGTTAGGTGCTCTACAAGTTCGATGAGGGTTTCCTCCCCTTGGGTTCTCATACTCTTTGACATTCTATATTATTTTCTCCTTAGATGTTGTAACTATCCTCCTTGAGGCAAACTAGTTTGATTGGAGTATATAATGTTTTGAAGTGGCTTAATCACTTAATTGTCTAATACGACTATGGGGGTGTTAACAGGGAATACCCAACCCTGAAATTTCATGGATTTGTTTATTAAAGGTTCTTTTCTTTGAATATTTCCTCAGGGCTTGAAAGGGCTTTTTACTCACATCATTTAATTTTCTTTGAGCAAGTCTGGGGAAATTGAAAGGGGCTTTGACCTTCCATTGAATGATTTAGGGTATTTTCCCATTTTTTATAGTGGACTCTTCGACTCTTTTATTGCCAATTTTTATCTAGAAAAAAATATTTTGATTCCTGATTTGAGGGTTAGCACATTTGTGAGGGTTTTCCCCCAGGTATTTCATTGCAATTCCTAGCTATCCCCTTACTTTCTTTATGTTTTACTCGATTTAATTCGAGGTTTTTTTCGATCGAGTCTTACTTTACTTTCAATTTCCCCTCTTTGCTTACACAAACTTGGGTGGATCTCCTATGGCACTTCCAACTGTATTTTTGGATACTAGTCTCAACAACAATGGTTTGCATTACCTTATAGGTAACTATCGGCATTAGGGTTAATCCCTTCACATTTTTCTTTAAAAAATAATCAACATTATTAGGGTCAAACCTCTCTAACTATCATTCTATTGTGATGACATTTTTTTTTATTGGGCCACAAAACCCTTCCTCAGTTGCTACATGATTTTGGCTTCATTCCTATAGGTTTCTAAGGTGAACTGCCCTCGAGTTATCCTGAGCCATAGCTAACACCACTATTCTCTTTGTCTTTTTAAAATTTATACTTGGTTCTTATATTTAAACATGGATAACTACTCGAAACTACCTCCTTGTTATAACATTAACAAAAATTTTCTTCTTGTAGGGACTGGGAGTCTCAATGTTCAACCAAGTTCTCATGAGGTAATATATGGGAAGAAATCCCTTAATTAATTTGAAGGTCTATGATTAAATTGAGTTTAGGATGTTGGAAATACTGAGAGGGGGGGTGAATCAGTATTTCTTTTCAATTATTATTTTTATCAATTAAAAATATTTATATTTGGAACACAGAAATAGATAATAGGAATAGATGTTTTTATTAATGTGATCTTTGCAATAAACCAAGTACAAATATAAATATATATATATATATATATATATATAATATATATATATATATATATATATATATATATATATGGTTTCAATCAGTTTCCAAGCACGAACTTGGACTCTTTGTGAGGCTCCAACCTCCAGAGCACCAACTCTGTCTTATCAAGGCACCAACCTTGAATTTAGGAGCACCAACTCCAAGGACACCAATCCTTTCAGTTCTGAGGCACCAACCTCAAAGGCTCCAACCCTATGCTGTAAGCTGTTTGGATCGGCTTGGTTGTAATTCTCTGCTCCTAACCCTGTTAGACCTATGACTTACTTCTGTCCTCCTATTCCTTCCACTTCTCCCAGAACTTCGGCTTCCTTTGTTTCTTACAATTCGCCAGCACGCTCTAAACTCTGTGTTCTCTATTATAAAAGCCTGATATGCCCGACCTTTGGCTTCCTTCTTTCTCGCTTGAGCTTCAGCTTCCTTAATGCTCGCTCGACCTTCAGCTTCCTCAACGCTCGCTCGACCTTTTAGCTTCCCTCCTCCGGTGGCTTTAGCTTCCTCTGCGCTCGCTCGTCCATCTACGCTCGCTTGATTCTTCAACTCCCGGTCCATGGCTTCCTCTCTCTATTCAAGTGTTCCAATACTCACAGGACACATAAATTCAGAAGAGAGGCCAAATTACAAAGAAATGTTGCATATTAAAAAATATCAGAGAGGCCTTTTTTTTCTTTAATATCATTATTTACGGAGGATTTCATTGGAGAGGCTTTATCAACAGAGAGGTCCCACATGCCACATCACTATCCAATCACAATTGCAACTTTCTGGAGGTCTTTTATAAGTCGTGCCTATAGCATCGCCGATGGTCGATTGTCAATTGCCCCTACTGGATGTGATACGATTATAAACTTTTTTTAATAACTCCTTCAGGTCCGTATATATATATATATATATATATCACAATCGCAGTTTATAGTGTGCCATTCCTTTATAACTTGCAATTCATAACCTCTGATACGACGGACACGATATAGCATTAGGGCGTATTACAATGGTGATGACGTAACCCACTCGAACACAGTTCCCGAGGTTTAACTTTATTGGGTCCATTCTCCACCGTAGATTTCAACTCCCAAAATCCGACGGTCTACAGCAATTTCGGGTGGACTACTTGCACGAGAGTTACTCGCCTGAAATGAGCAGTTTTTCTCTCTCCTCTAGTTGCTATGTGTCAACCACTGAATGGAATCGAGCGCTCTCCTCTAAATACCACTTACCATTTTGCATCCGCTCGAAATCCTGCTTATAGCTTTAAATATGCCCTTCGTCTTGGTTAGCACCCCAACTTGATTCGCTTCCGATGACCATAGATCTTCTACCATTGACAGCTTCATGGATCAACGACTTCTACCATTGACGGCTCCATGGCTCTCCTCTAGATTCCTTTTCCGCTAGAATGAAAACTCATCTCTGTCGTTCATCTCTTAACGCCATCCAGCATGACTCCACGGCTCTCCTCCATCCCTCGGTTCCAATATAACGCTCCTGGTCTAACAACTCCCAATATTCTATGCTCTAATATGTTCCTCTTTTCTTAACTCATCTCCTCTGATGGCTTCCCTGATGGCATTGCTCCTTGGCTTCATATCATCATTTAGTATCCTAAAACATTGCCATATTGACATTAATGACAATCTAGATCAACAATCTCCCCCTTTGTCATTGATGGCAATATTCTTCTTCTCTCCCCCTTTGACATTAGTGGCAAAGGAGTGCACAAGGACTCCCCCTGTCCTGCAACATCTTTATGAATCAACTTAAGTGATGCTAAAGAGATAACCCCCATCTTTTGAAAAAGATGTTCAAATGCTTCTCAAGGAAGAGGTTTTGTGAAAATATTAGCTATCTGCTCCTTAGTATTGATATATTCCAAGATGATGTTTTATTTAGCTACTTGTTCATGAAAGAAATGATACTTTATTGGTATATGTTTGGTCTTTGAGTGCATCATGGATTTTTGCTGAGGCTGATCGCACTTGTGTTATCACAACAGATGGCAATTGGTTGATTTGTACCTATGTTGACATCTTTTAGAGCTTCCTTCATCCATAGTATTTGAGTACAACAATCTGTGGCAGCTATATTATCGGCTTCAATTGTAGATAGTGATATGGATGTCTGGTTTTTGCTAAGCCAAGATACTAAACAGTCTCCCAGGAAGAATGCATTTCAGCTAGTACTTTTTTGATCATCGACACTTCCAGCCCAATCAACATTAGTGTATGCAGTCAAAGTAAGAGTTTTTCTCTTAGGGTACCAAAGACTGAAATCAGGAATTCCTTTCAGGTATTTGAGGATTCTTTTTTACGACCAACAAATGGAATTGTTTAAGAGCTGATTGAAATCTTCCCACCATTCCTACTGCTTGCATAATGTCAGGTCTCGTAGTAGTTAAGTACAGAAGGGCTCCAATTATTGATCTATAATGAGTTGCATCTATCGGAGGGGAGTCATCATTTTTGCTCAATTTGCAACTTGTGGTCATAGGTGTGCAAATGGGTGCACAGTCTTCCATTCCATATCTTTTAAGCACGTCTTTAAGATATTTGGCTTGAGATATAAACATGCCTGTCGTGGTTTGAGATACTTGTAGTCCAAGGAAGTGAGATAACTCTCCTATCATTGACATCTTGAACTCTTTTGACATATTTTGAGAAAACTCATGGATCATCTCATCATTATTACTAGCAAAATCAGATCATCAACATAAACAAGTGTGACTAGTAACTTATCCTCATCCATCTTTATGTAGAGATTACTTCCTGCCACCCCCTTCTTGAAGCCTTGTTGTTGTATATAGTGATCCAATCTTTCCTACCAAGCTCTAGGAGCTTGTTTCAACCCATATAATTCCTTTTTAAACTTACAAACAAAGGTTTTTCCTTATGTTAGATTAAACACTTCTGATTGCTCCATGTGTAGGAATTTACAGGGTAAGTTCCTCAGACAGAACACCAAAGGACACCGCTCACAAACAGATCACAGATCAATACACTAGTATTTTTGACGTGGTTAAAACTCTCAAAGAGGGAAACAGTCCACGGCCTGAGCCAACATGACCACTTCAGGCAATTTATTAATAAAAGAATGAAATTTTACATAAGCTTCTCTCATGAACAGTTAACCTACAAATGACCCTCCATGCTCTTTAAATAGAGATCATAGACTAGTCGGGTGTTAAGCCACAGATCAAGTGTCGGTAATACCAAGGAGAGAATGAACCGTCAGATCACTACATATAGTGACCATCGGATTGTAAGTTACAAAAGTACATAGTAAAGAAACACACTTTACCTAATTCTATACTAGACCAAGTTATACTTAACTATTTCCTATGTGTCGGAATATCCTAACATCCCCCCTTAAGAACAACTTGGGATAGGATTGAAGGATTTACAAATATGACACAATAGGAGAAGGAAGGAGGCACTAGAGCCTATCCCCCCTTAGTGACAACTTCCTGAACTCCAACCATAAATCGAAGTTTGGTAAACTTCGCCTCTGTGAGAGCCTTTGTAAAGATGTCTGCAACTTGATCATCTGTTGAACAATATTGCACTTCAAGAACATGGTCATGAATGAGCTTTCTGACGAAGTGCATGTGTAGTTCAATGTGTTTGGTACACTGATGTTGGACTGGATCCTTTCATAGTTGAATGGCACTTTGATTATCACACCAAAGTGTAGTCGGATGCTGCTGCTGAAAGCCAAACTCTGATAGGATCTTACGAAGCCACAAGGCTTCCTTACTAGCTTCTACGACACCACGATACTCTGCTTCTGCTGAAGAAAGAGAAATGGCACCTTGTTTCTTGCAAGCCCATGTAATAGGTCTTGAACCATGAGTGAACACATAATCGACAGTAGACTTCCGATCATCAGGGTCACCAGCCCAATCAGAATCAGTGAAACCAACCAATAGAGGAGATGCTTTGGAGCTGTAATGAATTCCAAACTGAACTGTACCTCGAACATAACGAAGTATTCTTTTAGCTGCTTTCCAATTACTTTCACATGGCTTTTGCATAAAACGAGCAACAAGGCCAACAACAAAGGAAAGGTCAGGACGAGTATGGGTTAGATACAAAAGTTTTCCTACAAGTTGACGGTATAAGGTAGCATCAACTTCAGGGGAAGTACAAGTGATTGAGAGTTTGAATCTAGACTGAAAGGGAGAAGGAGCTGGCTTACAATCTTCCATGTGAAAATGGCGTAGAAGATCACAAGCATACTTGGATTGGGAAAGGGAAATACCTTCCTTGGATTGCAAGACTTGAAGACTGAGAAAATAATGTAAGTGTCCTATGTCTGTCATTTCAAACTTCTTTCTAAGGCTGGAATTCACATGGTTAATAAGGTTGGGATCACTACCAGTGAGGATAATATCATCAACATAAAGAACAAGAATGATAAGAGACTTGCCCACTTTCTTGGTGTACACAGTATTGTCAGAATGACACCTAGAAATGCCAGATTCTAAAAGAAAGCTATCCATTTTGGCATACCAAGCCCGAGGAGCTTGCTTGAGACCATAAAGGGATTTCTTAAGCCGGCATACAAGGCTAGACTATGTTTGTATAAAGAAAAGAGGTTGTTCCATATAGATTTCTTCATGCAAGTCCCCATGCAAGAAGGTGATTTACCATCCATCTGATAGACTTCCCATTTGAAAGAGGAAGCAAAAGAAAGAACAAGGTGTATAGATTTCATTTTGGAAAGAGGGAGGAAGGTTTCAGTATAGTCAATGCCTTCAACTTGTGAAAAACCCTT